>UYRT01000079.1:0-14952 GCA_900617915.1 Gongylonema pulchrum
ACATTTCCTGAAACTTTCAGCCTCCCAGCTTCCCTGGTTCCGGAGTTATTCATTTTCCCGCCAAAATATTTCTTTGGGGGTCCCGTAAGCGGGGTCTAGGCGCGTATGGGAAAAGATCTTAAAAAGGGAGGATGACACGCGGGGTAGGAACATATATCCAAAGTTTCAGCCCCCGAACTTTCCTGCTTGCTGAGATGAAAGTAGGTGACAAAATGTACTCGCTTTTCAAACACACACACACACACACACAGGCAGCCTCTCGACAATACGCGTTTTTGCTAGCGCCGCTATAGCGTGTACAGCAAAAACGCATAAAAACTAATTAAGGAAAAAGGAATGTTTAGATCCATCAGCTCGCACATATTCGTATTCAGCGCCAAACTGGACCCGCTAATGAGTCATTTGCTGTTTTGTTTAAGTAAGACTGACTTGTCAAAAGAAAAATCGTGCTTGATTCCTTGACCAGGTGCAATTCAGCAGAGTTGGTTCACCAGCTGTGCATCTAAAAACTTTTCTAGTTGCTTCTTTACGGTCAAAGATTGTTCCAATACTGCCATCATTCCTACACATAAACACTAATCTAGCGTCAGCCGTTTTTGAATATATGAATATAAATTGGTTGGTGTGTTTCACACATCATCCCCTTTACGGATTAGGCTCTGTTTTTTCCATGCACACCTTTTACGAAAAATGCAGCAGTGACACAAATAAAGTAAGAAGATCATCAGTGGCGCGGCCCGTGAGTTTTTGCATTATTTCACGCTGCAGTGAGATTGCTTGGAAACAGTAGCTAGAAATGTGTGATGTGCTGGTCCACGAAGTCCAGGAAGTTAACTTTATACACGGCATTTGGAAAGGGAACATTATGTTGAAATTTCAGCTTTCCAATTTCTCTGGTTCTTGAGTAAGCAATTTTTCTGCCAAAAATTTTCACGCGGGTACCACACAAACTGAGGAGCAGAGTTTGATGATTTTAAATCACATTTGTGTGTTGGGAACATTCGATGAAATTTTCAGCCCTCCAGCTTGCCTGGTCTCTGAGTTGGCGTTTTCGCGCCAGAAACTGTCACGGGGCTATACGCGGGAACCACGCACACCTGAGGTGTGAATTTGAAATCGCTGAGTTTCAAACTGACGGGGACAAAACCCCATAATTTCAGCTTTCTAGTTTTTCTGGTTCCCGAGTTATCGGTTTTCCCGCCAAAACTTTCACCCCCTCGTACGCGGGCCCCAGACTTCCGTGAAGGATGATACCGCCGTTCTGGGTTGGCACTTGGCTGGGGAACCCATCAGCAAAATTTTGTTGTGGCAAGTGAAAGCTTAGATTCTGCAAGACACACTCTACTTTTAAAGCTGTTCACATTCTGTAACGGCCACCAGCAAAGTTGCGCAGGAAGTGTCCAAAACTTCTTATTAAGATGGTGTCTCCGTGCAGTGGACCTTCAGAGCGCGTGGTTTATCTATGTGGAGCTCCTGATTTCAGTGCAGTTCAGCCATACAATGGGCATACCGCGTCAGAGAGTCTCATCATGGCCTGGACAGAAAAAGTTAAAAGTAGTGCAGCCTACTGACGTTTCGCATGAAGGCAAAATATATTTGAAGTGCTTTGTATTGAACTTTTATAGAAGTTTGGAGTTGGTTTTTATACTTCCAGGTTTGTCTTTTTTTTTAACGCGATTTTGCACATTTGTGCAAATTCGATTCAAACCTGTGTTCAGTTTTTTGCACATTCGGGAGCAAAGCGCAAGAAAATGAAATAATGTATTGATCTATGGATACATCACTAATCGTTTTGTGTAATTTAAAGAGATTGTAATTTTGTGCACATGATTTTTACGCGTTTCTGCATATATGCAAATGCGAAAACGCATTTTGCTATGATCTCGGTATGTGTATATGTGTATGTCTGCGTGTGTTTGCGTGTGCTTGTGTGCGTGTGTATGTGTCTGTCTGCCTGTCCGGGTATTTCAATTCGGCACCCAAGCAAGCTCCGACGCCAAAACTTTGCTGCTGGGTTCACCGACTAAGTGCCACCCCAGGATCGCGGTACCTACCTTCACGCAAATCTGGCCCCCGCGTACGAGAGGATCAAACTTTTGGCGGGAATATCTTTAATTCAGAAACTAGAAAAGCTAAAAAGCTGAAATTTTGAGGTTGTGTTTCCCGTTCATATGAAACTCAAAGATTTCAAATTCAGTCCCCAGGTATGCCTGGTACCCGCATATGGCCCCGTGAGGGTTCCTGGCACGAAAATCGCTAACTTGAGGACCAGGAATGTTGGGAGGCTGAAACTTTCAGGGAATGTTCCCAGCGCATGTACAATTTGATATCATCGAATTCACCTCCCAGGCATGCGTGGTTATCATGCACGGCCCCGTGAAATTTTTTGGCGGGAAAGTGACTAACTCCTGAATCAGAAGGTGGGAGGCTGAAATTTTCAGGGAAATGTTCCTAGCTCATATACAACAAAAATTTATCAGATTCAGTCTTCTTGCATTCGTGGTTCTCTAGTATGGCCCAGTAAAATTTTTTGGCGAAAAAATGGTTAACTCAGGAAATAGGAAAGCTGGGAGCTGAAAATTTAAGTGTATGTTCCCAGCCCTCGTAAATTCAGCTCCCAAATACGTGTGGTTCTCATGCACAAACTCATGGAATTTTTTGGCAGGAAAATTGCTAACTCTAGAACGGGAGAAGTTGGAAAGCTGAAATTATAGCGGGATGTTACCTGTCCAAGTACCACGTAGACAATTAACTTCTCGAACTTCGAGGACCAGTATGTCGCAAACCCTAGCTACCAGGTTTTCGAGCGATCTCATTACAGCAGGAAATACTGCAAAAACGCATGATAGCACGGGCCCGCCTGGTGCCCTGTTGCCAATAATCTAGTATTGTTATGGTACCTCACCGCGAACTTTTCGAGGTACCAGGGTGGATATGCGATTGTAGGCCGAGTGTTGTAGATGCACAATGACTAGATGCTTCAGCAGTCAGGAAAAATGACAGAAACGCGGTAACAGTTTTTTGCTGCCTCAGCAAATGCTTTTCCCTCCGTGCTACTTAAACGTGCAAAGTAGCACACGTGAGACAAATGCGCACTGCAGGCTTGAGAATTTGTGCGTCGAAGACAAAAGTGATGCAGTCGTCGGTCTACCTGCTGTGAATGCAAATAAACTTTGACGGCAGAGTTTCCAAGTGACTAAAACCTTACAAAAGTATTGCTATCAGGAAGGCCATTAAGTGCGTAATCCATTCAGGAGAGGAAAGGAACGTCAACTGACACGCAATTTCAGTATTGTTCAAAACAGCTATGAAATGAAGAAGAAAATGGCATGTTTCTTGGCTGCACTACTGAAAAGCAAGTGCCAAATATGATTCAATTGAAGGACTAGTAAAACAGTTTCGAGTATCAAACATTTAACAATTTATTTCGCTTTGTTTGAGCTCACTGACTATTAAAATGTTCAGAACGACGTAAAAAGAGATTTGGAAAGGGACATAGGGCGCCGGATGAGGGCAGGGGAGCAGATCTCGAGAATTCGTCTACTCTTCTCAAACTCATTCACAATATGTTGGCAAAGTTGTCTTGCTGAAGATGCTGCTTATCATGCACGTTCCCAGACGTTACTGTGTTCACCAAATGCACCGAAACTTGACTGATCGTGCATTAAACCAGACAGCTATGGACATTATCCTGAAATTTTATCAGTGTTGGTTGATTTTGGAGTTTAAGAGGCTTTTGAACAAAGTGAGTGGAACTGTTGCCAATTTCATGGACGAGAGGACAGAGTATTGAGTGATACTTCAGTATGAAAATAGGAAATTTTCTAAAGTACCAAAAATATCATAGCCATACAGGCAATTGGTGTGGAGATTGCAAGAACGCTCGAACAGACATTGTGGATATCACACACGCCCATTATGTTATAGGAATCCTCCCATACCCGGGTGCAGCTACGACAGGTCCTTCGATCCTGAACTGCACATCTACAATCAGCACTCACCTTCTACAGTCGAAAACATGCTGTGTATGTTTGAATAAATATATCTTAGTCGATGATTAAAAAATTTGCTTATGCATGTACCTTTAAATACACACCAGCAGTAAACTGGCAAAATGACATCGTTTGGATTGTCTGATTGCTTCTAACTGCCTGGTAGTAAGATAAACATCTCATCCATTAGCCTGCACAAGGGCGTCACCGGAACCTGTAATCTCTTTTTCACAGAATTTTTTAGGATTTGAAGGATAAGATGCAAGATGCCAGACAAATTTGCACTGAGCAAGGATTCAATTTTTATATCAACCAAGACTACGCGGACAATCGGTGTTGGGCAACTATGCTAGTGTGGTTATTGGGTTGCTTCCAAATTATGTCAGGTGCGGGCCTTCCACTGCTGTGCTGCATACCTCCAGTTAGAATCCATCACCTTTTAGATGTATGTGCTCCACCTCTTCGAGAGCTCAAGTGATAGTCATCTTTCTCGCAAGCACCACCCAAAAACATCTGATAAAAATTGGCCAAAGCACGGGCTACACGTGCGAAGATGCGTTATTTGCATAGTTCCCCGCAGTTTTTGTTGCTACCGGCACCGGCTTTTTCGGCAAATGCTTCTCGCTAAACAAATTAAGATTGGCCGCCAGAACTGCCAGAAACCCTCCCCCCTTAAAATTTCAGCTTTCTAGCTTCTCTGGCTCCTGAGTTAGCAACTTACTGGAAAAAAATTTTCACGGGTCCGTGCATGTTTACCACGCAAATCCGGGAGTTGGGTTTGAGCTGAATGAAACTTAGGTGGACGGGGTATATCCTCTTGAAATTACAGTCCTCTGGTTTCTCGATCCCCGATTTATGAACTTACCCGAAAAAAGATTTGGCGGACCCGTACGTGGGTACCACGCGGTTAATGGCGCCCATTTTTGGGATTGGGGCCTGCACATGCATGTAGATTAATTTCCCAAATTTTCAGCCCTGTAGCTTTTGTAGGTCTTGAGATGAAAAACCCTGACATACGCACAAGCGGACACACAGACGCACAGATACACACAGACAACCCCTCACCAATATGCGTTTTCTGCATTACATAGCTGCAAAAAAGCATAAAAATTTATACTAATTGTTTATCGAGTTACGTGAAATTATTAGTAGGCAGACCGAAATGGTGTACCAAGCTACCGCATGTATCCGTAATCTTTGGAGATCAGGGTGCAGCCTTTATTTCATCCCTTAGCCGTAAACAAACGCAGAGATACAAGTGATTCGAGGAACAGTTTGACAGCTTTTTGTAAAGATATAATGGGATTATTAAAAATGTGCAAAGATATGTGTCTTATACCAATAATGTCCGTTCGATTTTTGTAGAATAAGCAATCATTCATTGAAAACAGGATGGACGCAGAATCCCAGGAGCAAATTACTTCATCCACCATATGTCGACATGCTTCTGCTGGATATTCCCCATTCGCTGTCAGCGATTCTGTCGCTCCCCACTCAGCGGATGGTACTTGCACTGATCCCTCCGTTGTTGACACTTCCTGCGTAAAGATTGTTACTTGTACCGATCCTTATGCTGTAGAAGCTTTGCACATTAAAAAAATCACTTGTGCTGAACTTTTCGCATCTTCCACTATTGCAATTTTATCAGTATCCTGAAATACCAGTCATTTTAAATAATTCAGATTACTAGAGACTTTCGGATGCCTGCGCGAATATGCTAGGATGTTAAAGATCACTACTACCTGTTATCTTTCAGTACTTTTAGCTCGCGAAAATCACGAAAAATTTGTCGTAGAAAAAAGAAAGAAATGGTATTGCGAAAATTTTTGAGACTATCACCCAATAAGCCTGTTGTGGCACACCCGAACGTTTTAAAAACATTGTATTAAGGAAGAAATGGCTCTCATAAAAAGCTTTAAGAGAAAACAAACAGGCTTCAGGAAGCGGATTTTCCCGTTTCCAACTAAATTTCATAAGTAACGTATTCGGTGAAAATACGAAATACCTTTATGGTGGTCACCTACCGATTTAAAGAAAGTATTCCTACCCTGCAAACACTTTTTACGGTGATTAGCAAAATCAGCTGACTGTACTGTGGATCTCGATGTCACCGGACTGCATTTGCGTTTTCATCAAAATTTATCACAGTTTGTGCTACACTGAATTTCTTGTACTTAACTTGCTTTTTTTCTCCCACTCACTAAGGTATTTTAAGAATGGTATTGCTTGGGACGAGGCAATAATGCTCAGTCCGCATCAGTGAAATCCTGAAATAGCTAAACTCTTGCGAAGTGCCTTTTTCCTGGAAAACTGTTGAACAGGCAGTTTCTTCAGGAAATGAAAGTTATGGATAGTGAGCAGGTTGAAAGCCAGAATTGCCAAAGCAACATTGGTAAAGCTATTAAGCCGCTAGTCGTAAATCCAGAAGAGCCAGGCCTTGCATAAGTGGTCAACTAAATGTATCAAAGTACTGTACAAAGGATACCAAAACTGCCCGGAGTCAGTTTGAGTTTTCATTTTTAAAATGTGACATTGCACTAGAGCGGCTACGCCAAGCCCAAAGCGAAAGCACCAGAAATTACGAAATCATTACACTTCACAGACAACGTAAAACTTACCAAAGTCGAGGCAATAGAGTTGGAACAAGGTGCATAAGGGCAGGCAGTCATCCAGGAAGAAAGAAACACTATAAAATGTCAGAATAAGATGTAGAGGGCTATAAATAGGCCTAAAAATTTGAATACACAAATTTACAGGATGCGAAAAGATGAGTGTTATGCTAACATTCAAATTTCAAGCCAATATGTTCCCATTTCTCCCACAGCATCGTTCCTCAATCGGTTGTTTTGTCCAGCTCCAGCCGCCTCGGATTTGTAAGTTCTTATTTTCGCGCTAACACAGGGATTATCTAGTGCACTTCCCACCAAAGTTTGGGCTCTGATTTTTGATCAGGACGACTGGGATTCAGGGGCCACCAGGGCTAACATTTTTTGATGAGGATCTTTTGGTGATGCTAAAATTCATTCCTTTCCTGCTGCGATTGCTATCTTTTCAGCAAATTTTGGTAGTTCGATAAAGTGAAGTCCAGCTGGCAGGACATGTCGACCACCTTGATTAAAACTGTTGGATGTCGCACTTCGGTGTATGATAACTACCAGAAAAAAGATTATTCGGGTGACCCCAAAGAGATGGCATTCATACACCAAATAGACAGTGGATACTCCTTGTAGACATGAATCCCAGGATCGAAGGGTCTGGTAAAATTGAGCTCGGCTGCAGGAGCACTCCATTAATATCACTATTATTAAGATATCACTGATTGCCCGTGCGATCTTAGTGTTCGTTTACAGTAAACACTGACGCCATGATCGCAGCTAGGCAGTGCGAGATTGTGATAGTGACAAGCGAAGCATGCTCTTAGATTCGAAATACCACAGCTGAAAAATAACACCCTGTGGTTTACTGGCTCATTCTGGTGCTCAAGAGCTAAGTTTGGCGAGTAGGACCCGTCCAGTCAAACATTTTGATGAAATCGACGACGCTGTGAAATTTGAGCTAATTGACAGTTCTTCTATGTGCAGGTTTCGGCTAAAGTTTGCGGTGCATATCTGCTTCCTGGCCAAGGGTTTACTTCCGAGTCAAAACAGTTTATCTGCAGCTTTGCTGCTGGAATAATGGCACTTTTCATCGCTTCCGCTTTCAAAGCACTGGCTATTATTTTTGCTTTGTACACACTAATATTAAAGATGAAAATGAAAACCTATTTAGATACCGCTACGAATTCAGTGTGAAACTGCGCTGCAGACGTTAGCTTGAAGGCATTTCTTTGCAGAAAGAAAAGAGGGAAGAAGGAATCCAGCAAAATGTACGCAGTCGAATACCCACCAAAGAAACGCGGACGAAAGGCAGCTGCTAGCACTGAAATGAATGAATTTGTTTCGGAGGCGGTAAGTCCTGATCACTTTCAAAACGACTTTGCTTTGAATGGACAAATAAGGTTCAATTCATTTTCATTTAGTAACTTATAGGAGATTTTTCTATCATTAATTTCCTCGCAATGCACCGCTTCACAATACCTTAATGAATCTAAATGCACTTTTGACTGATCAGCGTGCCAGATCATTTCCTATTTCTTTAGATGCTGCTTTCTTGAACTGCTGCTACAAAGTCTTACTTTACTATGGTATATTCGTTATAGTCAACTATCCATGACATATGAAACTGTGGAACGTCAGAAATGCTAGCAGTTCGACCGTCAAAAGAAGTGGCATTGGACAAAGTAGCTGGAAAGGTTTCAGCTGCAAAGTTGGGGAGCCAGAATGTGTACTAGCAGCTGAAAAGATCTAAAATTTCGAGGCTAAGTAAATGATACGTGATAAAATACTGGTCAGTTAGTTGGGCGGGTAGCGTCAAGAGGATTTTTGCGGGATATGAGGGTAATATTGAGCTGGCAAGACCAATAAATCTGAACATTTTCTGTAGGTTAGGTGAAAGAAGCTTAGGCCAGGTGAAAATTATCCTAGATAGTACCGTGTCGCGGAAAAGCAGTTGTTCAAAACAAAAGGCTTGATTGCAACCTCTTCCGAATTTGTTCAAATTAGTATTTCGGTAAGCATCGGTATTCTTATTTGCGTCAGCACCGATCTTCCGGAGTTAGCGCAGTTGGAAGAATGACTGAAGGAGTCATCGAAAGACTGAATGTAAACCTTATTTCTATTCTCGTGAAGTCAATCAGCATGCAAAGACAAGCTTCTGCTCTGCATGAAAGCCCATTTTTAGACTGATATGGAAGAAAAGCCGAAGTGTGGTCGACTACGTATTCCTGCCGCAAAAAGTAATTACTAAATTTTATAACATTTCTGATCGATAATTTACTTTAACAAGAAACAGTTCCTCAATGAATCGGTGCACAAGCACACATCGAGCGGACCGCTGAGTATTAACTGAAGGTATTCAGAGCAAAATAGAAAAGCCTGGCATAGCTGCTTTCAGTCAGCGGAAGTGTCCCAATGTCGTGGAATGACCATACCGATTGTCCAGATGGTCGTTGCATTAGTCTTGGTTTGTAGAGGAATGGACTGTTGCTTAAAGTTTTCAAGCTAATACGGCTTTTAACCACCCCCCCCCCGCCCCCGCGGTATAAGACTCATATTTAGAATAGCCCCGAAGCAATCTTCGTACTTTTTGTAGCACTAGAATTGGGCGCAGAAGCTGAAACTGAAGCCGTGAAGAAGACTGGAAAGCGTGCATGGAAGCAAACGAAAGCTAAGACGGTAGGCAATGTTAGAATTTTATTACGGACATAAAACATACTAATCAGCAGCCATTCCAACAAAAGTAAATTGCCTTATTATTAGATTATGGTCTAATTGATGATAACTAGTCTAAACATGGTAACTAATCTAATAAATAATAATAACTAATGACAAACAATAATAAACAATAAATAATAATAAATGATAGGAGTAACAAATACAGTAAGAAATACAAAAGAATATGCTGCTCAATTCGATATTTCAATTCGAAGAAAAAGGGTTTCAGGGAGGTCGTCGTAAACGTGGAAAGCTATCGTCTGAGGAAAAACAAAAACAAGCGGAAGAAATGCCTATGGCATTTCCAGTGAGTTTTTCCCCTTTCAAAAGTGAGAGGCCAATCGCTGTCGTGAAGATACCTCACCGAGTCAAGTATTTCTGCTTAATAACGAAATAATCGAATTTTCAGTTCAGTCCATCCTCTGGAAAGTTTTTGTGATTATTAACGCCCCGCGTTTGAAACTTATTTTCCCTTTTATTCCTTTTTGTTTGCCTTAATTTCTGACAAATCTGTGGAACAGAACTGCCTCCAAATGCCTCCATCGCTCAAAAATAGGGATTGTTTTTGACTTCTGAATTTATTGATAAGGCTTCCATCAAATCCATGCGATGTCTATTGCGCCAGATGTCCGCAGCGATTGTTGCGACGCGATAAAATTACATGTACTAGGACTAATATGCTTGACAGTTTTTCAAAGTAATAATACAAAATTTGATATCAGATTCTGAAATGAAGTGGTGGTTGTTGCTTTTAGAAAGGCACTTTCTTGCTTCGCTATTCGGATCTACAGGACCTCGAATGTGATCAGATTTGGTGCGTGGACAATCAATACATGCTACTCAAATACATCCCATCATCACATATTGACGAAAAACGACGTTTGTTTCTGAAAACACGACCAGAAAGAGTAATCTCATTTGTTCAATCTGCGTTAAAATCAAAACCCCATCCGTATTCACTTCTTGGTCGAGGCAAATTTTTATGGAATAGCCCTAGCAGTAGCAGTTACCGGGGTAACCAACCGTTGTTAAATTCCTTCTTTCAAAAGTTGCTTACAAGGAAGCTCGTGCCTAACTTTCTAGAACATTCCAGTACCAATTTACCATCGAAATAAATGAATGAATCGTAGAGGGGCTGGCTGTCCAACTAAAGGAGTCGAACCTTCAATCCTGAGGCATGAGAGCAGCGCCACTTGCAATCACACTTCACTTCCTACTTTTATCTGCTCATTTTTAAAGTCGGATGTCTAAAGTGGTGCATAAGTGAAATATAGCGACCGGTGTCCAGGCGGATGGCGTTTCCACCACCAACAGGGTTCACTTTGCCCGATGGCTAGGGATATTCTGCACGTCAATCATTTGCCTAAACGCTAGTGAGATGACTCAAGGGTCTTCCTTTCCTCCGCGGTGCTTTCTTTTCGTGTCTTGCCTCATTTATGTGGGGCATAGAAATAAGTTAATGCCAGCATTATCAAAACGGCTTGGGTCATTGCATAAGAATCCCATGTTGGTCAACTTGCTAGGATACTCCTAATGCCCGGAGCAGTTGTGCCAAGTTCGTCGACCCTGGGCTGCATACCTCCAGTTAGTACTAAGTCCCTAATTTTATTGCACACCACCTCTTCATTGATACCGCTCATTAATGTACTTTTTAATGAACGAACGGAAATAAGTAGTCTTTAAAACTTATGACAATTAGCCAATTAGAAAACATTTGACCGTGATAATTAGGAACGCCAGAAATTCAATCCAACAGGGACTGATCCAGAAGTCTTATTTCAGAAACACAGGCTGCAAACTTGCCTGATTCATTCGAATTTGTACTTTTCAGGTAATCTTACTAGGTATTTCAGTATATTGGATGGAGATGCCAGGAACCATGGCATTTTTACAAGCTGCAGCTTCTTGAATACGATCGCTTCCGCAACAGAGTAGTGGTGCTCTATCCGAATGCCGAAGAGTTAGCTACAGCTTGGGAAGAAGCAAAACGCCAGAGAGAGCTCCACGAAGAAACGAAGGCTGAAGCTTCAAGCACTACTGGTGATCTTAGCAGCTATGCGAATTTTACTGCTGGAAGCGCAGTAAATCAACCAATTCTGAACAAGGAGCAGCAGCAACAAGTATTCGACAACTATAAACTGTTTTTTGAACAGGGCAGCAGCCTCGAAATGGTACACTTTCGATTTAGTACAAAATTTTGATGAAATAGATTCATAATTCTTCTATACGACTCAGTGAACCGAAACGGTCCTTTTAAGTTACTTCCGCCCTCGTAATGTTTTTTCATATTTTCTCCCCTTTTCTACTACATCCATGATATTTTTACAAATGCATATATACCTACTTTTATTTAACCTTGGCCCATTTTTTACTGCTCCTGCCCACTATTTTCCTAAAAATCATTCCTTATTAGTTATTTTTCTTATTAGCCTGTCCCGTCGCAACCAGCCAAACACAACGGCAGCAGCTATGCTGAGCTCGAACGAAGCCAAACCGAATTTTAGTAGCTGCTCAGTTGAAGCGCTGTCAAGCTGATCATGAGGCACGAGAGTCGGTTATGCAGTGGTTTAGCACGTCACATCTGAAGACGAGTAGTTCGGTCGTTCCCTCAGTCCATATTCATTTACAAAAAGGGAACTTCGTCGAGGATAGTATAAGTGTAACTTATACAAGTCTTTTTATGTATACATGTATATTTATATGTATGTGTGCACGTATTTCTATAGATGGGAGGCTTATGTGTAAAAGAGCAATAACCCAAATTTAAAATCTACAGTTATACTGCAGCGCAAGCAGTACAAAGGCAGAAAAGCGAAACTACAATCACAGACGTTTCGTTTAGGATCAGTACGATGGAGTGGAAGCATACGAAGAAATTGATGATGCTGTTGCTGCTGAGTTGCTTGGAGATGATTTTGTGATTTTGAATGATAACGATCAGTGAAGCTTTCTCCTTTTCTCATCTAGCCAACAGCGCTGCGCGGTAATATTTTTCCGTCTGCTCAGTGAAGCTGTTTGATGACATTTTTCCCGGACAGCTTCACCAGGCAAACGTAATTTTTCTGCAAAATTTCCCCATTTGCCCAGCTAAATTTTCTCGATTGTTTGTCCTCATTTTGAGTCTTTTTTCTTGTTTGCTTGCTCTAACAATGATTGTTTATGCGACACCAGCTTAATGAAATAAAATTTTTGACAACGGTGCTAGCAGCCGAAAAACGACTATTCGAAAAATTTCAGAAAGAGGGTGCATGTATCGGAAACAGCAAGTAGTTGGTGAAAATAATCCCAAAATGGTAGCATTTGGGAACGATGAGGGGAAGGGGAGGAGGAAGAAAAAAGTAAGAAGGGAGCCTTGATGAAAGGAATCGCAGTGGATTGCCATGTTATAGACGGTGGAAATGGCGCAGTTTGAAAAATTAGCAAAACTTATTTGTGGTCCTTTATTCAGAGAAAGCCTAAAGATAAATAGCAGTGCGCACCAGACTAGCCGGCGCGGTCATGCGTTTTGTGCAATTCAGCCCATCGAGCGACCGCTTATTGATGATTTTCACTGCTTTGTACTTTAGTCTATGCAAAAATAGTTCAAAAATTGAAAAATAGTAAAAAATTTCACACACCAACGCATGAAAGCTGAATCCGAAACCTTGAAGAGTGAATATCTTCCCGTGATTCCCGAGTTAATAGTTTAACCGCCAAAATTTTCACGAGGTCGTAGGTGATACTCAACAGCGAAACGCTGAATTTGAATAGGCAAGGTTGAGCGTGGGTAGGAGGTCATTACCCTAATGTTTCAGGCACCTAGACTCTGCTATTCCCGAGATATTAATTTACTCGTAAAAAATTTTCACGGGGCCGTAAGTGTTACCCGTGGGTATGGGAATTTGAATTTACCGCGTCACCCGTTGGAAGGAAATTTCAGCCGCCTAGCTTTTGTGGTTCCCGAGTTGAAAGTGCGGGCCAAAATGTGGGACACACACACACAAACACAGAAAACCCCGTGACAATATGCGTTTTGTAACGCTGTTACACAGCACAAAACGCATAAAAAGTGTCTCTGACATGACAAAGAGTGGGTTATTTTTCGATTAACTGGTTGTTTGCTAGGCCAACAATAATTCGTTGCTGTGTATTGTTTGCAAAGAAAGTTATAGTTGATGTAAAGAAAGTCGTAGTAAACAGGGCGAAGTAGACTGAGTGTGCGGTAAAATAATGTGGATTTCTTACATTCAACAGACAGTAACAGGCTTGGATTATCAACCTAAATCTCTCGGTATTAGTGGTGCACAGCCTTAAGCCAATTCATACCGGGTAGCCTTATTATGACCCAGTCCAAAATGCGCTGAATAAAGTCTGTATTTTCAGCATATCGATGAAGTTCGACAGATGTTTTTTGAAAGTTGTGACGAAAATCAGTTTCGAGAAACCAGCAATGCAGAAACCTAAAATTTTGCGATGGTGCTCACTATCCATATGCAGTTCAAAGATTACAAACTCATTTGTCATGTTCGCTTGCATCATTTGTTCGGACACGCCAACAACTTTTTAACTTCCTATCAAGGTTTAAAGAACATAATAGAGATTAAATTATTTAAGGAAGGATGTGAATAATAGTATCACGAAAACCTGCATACAGTTCCAGTACTGATACTGTTAAAATCCTGTATCACTCAGCGCAATAGCTGTTCCAGATCTTCGATCTTGAGCCGCGTAACCACTTCTGCTCGAAATATGCATAGAAACCTCTTCAGAAACCCATCCGACAGGTTATTTACTTTCTTACAAATGCCATTTACTCGTACACGATATCCACGGGTTGTCAACAAAACTTCCCCCACCAACAGAATATTGCATTTTCAGGTGGTCGTGATGATACTCTGCACTGCTAATCTCACAGAAAGTCTAAATGCTTATATGAACACAAAGAAAGAAGCTGAGCATTTTTCCCTAAAGCGTTCGTTCTTCAAGTTTCATCAGAAAGCTCAAACACTTATTTTGGGCAAACTTTTTCTCACCCGTAGCTAGATTTTCATTTATCAGGACAAATCTGAAAGCTGGAACATGGAAGTCGATTAATAATCGCATTTCTTACTCCTCTTACATGAAAACTGACCTCATATCGTTAATATGCTACTGCCTGTTCTGCTGGTCAGCCGTCCGAGCTGAAAACACATAACGAAAGGTACCTAAAGTACAAAATGTGTAAATTTGGCTCTTGTCGGCTGTGATTACAGCTTCGAGCTCAGTAAGCTTGAAAACTGACATTACTGTTCTTGTCCACCACATGTAAAAAAGTTACTTTCCTTTAATTTCTATCTTCTAGCTTGTTTTGTCGTTCAATCAACATATGAGTGCCATAGAGCAATGTACACTGTACAGATTCTTGGGCCTAAAAAGTGGTGGTCCACGTAAGCAAGCGCTCTGATAAATTCGTATTCAAAAACTAGGAAAGACATTTAAAAGTTTATATAAAGCTTGGATTAGCTTTCAGCTCTTAATCCGCATCTTTGGTTTTACAGTTGTTCGCTGTACCAGTCGCTTTGTCCATTGCTGTTCTGTCTGGGCTTAACTTACTGGCGATTCCAACGTTTTTATGCGTTTTTGCTGTGCAGCGCTATAGCGCTGCTACAGCCAGCAAAAACGCATATTGT
>UYRT01000080.1:0-14932 GCA_900617915.1 Gongylonema pulchrum
TTCCAATATGCGTTTTTGCTGCCTGTTGCAGCGCTCTGGCGCTGCACGGCAAAAACGCATAAAAACTAATGGCGTAAAAAAAACTACCGTGACTGGTTCTTATCACAATGCAAATTAATTTAACCTTTTCAAACAGTGTTTGCTGATCAGCTACCAACAGATCCACTTTCTTGATTCCATCGTCGCTGGAGCTCTTGGAATACATTTTGCCAACAATGCGCGGTGACGAAGTTGACATGTTATATTTTCGAGGCGAACTAATACTACTACTACTACTCGGAACAAGTTGGCTTTGTGCAGTAGTAGTTCGTCGGTAGCCGTCCGAAATCAAGCGTGTCCTGGCATTTTTTGGCACCGTCTGTTTTGATTTGAAACTTTTTACGACCGGAGATTGCTTGATCGGAATTTTATAAACGTTGACAATTTTGAAATCCTTATTTTCGATACCCGTGCTTTTTGCGCCACCATTCTTCTGCAATTTTCAAGGACAGTGCCAAACAAAAAAACTTGCTGGTAGCGAAATCGGAATCACAGGAACGTAAGCAAGCTGTCTGGCAATGAAAATGGGAGACCACCAAAATAGAAAGAGTGAGTGATTCGACTGTCCGGATGTAAAATCAGTAAATTTTCCCTCTTTCTCTTTCCTTCTTCTCTCTTATTTTTCCTCAGTTTGTTATCTTCAAGGAAGAAGAAGGGCACTGCATGGTCACTGACAGAAACTTGAACACAACACCTACAGGCCCACTTAAATTGGCAGTATAACGGAACACGTCCATCGCGTCACAGCGTGAACTCGGATCTCGAGGGTGCGCATCCCATAGCTGATGCATATGGCCAGCGGTCTATATTTTACAGCTCCAAACTGAGTACATCTGCATGCGCTTCCTGCAGCTAAAGCTTTCTCGATCGGAAGAGATTCCTAAGCAAAAGCGTGCTAAGGTTAATTTGAAACAAGACATGAAACGAGAAGTAGTCGATTTTTTTATTATGGAAATGTAAAAAGGGCCAATGACCATCAAATTATTATACCAATCAAATAATCATTAAGCCAGAAAAATATCAACAAAGATAGTTAAATTTTAGGAAGTAACAAAAGATACCTTAGTGTCATTTATTTGTTCAAGCTCTGGCTTAGCTTTCGTCATCTCACGCTCAGAAGCAGTTGTTGTAGCGGAAATCCAATGCTCTCCGTCCTTTTCCAGTCTGTTTTTTGCTTCCCTTATTTCTTCATATCTACTTTCATTTATTTCATACATATTTCCGAGAGCATCACTCTGTTCTGTTTGCTCCGTTAGCTTGAAATCGGTAGCAACGGAATCCAAATTATTTCCGGAAATTTGTTGCATTTTTACTTTAGTCTTCTGTTCCATGCCTTGCTCCTCATCACGCTTTGCTGCACCGACTTGCGGCTCTGTCCATTTATAGCCATTCAGTGTTTTTGTTTTATTCCTGAAACCTGTTCGCAGTATCTTCCCTTTCATCTCAGGCGTGTCTTTTGAAGTAACCACTTTCTTACTCGATAGTTTCTCAGTATCTTCGGTACCGGGTAGAGCAGATGAGAAAGTCGACTGAACACTGCTCTGGCGTAGCGGCAGGATGTCGCTCATGAGGCGCGAGTATTCTGCGATTGATTTCTCTGCAAAATTAGCTCATTAAAATGCATGATGAGCGGCGCGTTGCATGAAGTGAGATAATGGTCACTCAGCCTACCGATGCAAGGACTGTTCGGTAGCATGCCGGCCTGGTACCGCAAGCATAGTGCGTCATCCTGCAAGCAGTAGCACGGATAATCGAGATGTGTACCACGAACAGCGATAATCGCCTGTCTGCAGTGATCCAGCTCCGTAATGCTGCACTGCCCATTGTGCACCGGACAATACTCAAAGAAAGCTGCCCAATAAGGCCTGAAGTTCCAATTACTACAGCACACAAAGAGGGTTGTTGCTGCTGGAAGATGAGTTATATTCACAGTTCAAGCTAATTAGCAGTGCTCCATTTAAAGAATTATTGAGCTGTGCCTGTAGTTAATTTTAATCCCACAGTCAAAATGATTATTAAATTCCATGAACTCCCCATGCTTTTTTTACAAAAGTGAGTTGCGCTGGGATCGTGCATTTTTTGTCTGTCACTTATTTTGTTAACTAAGACCAGATACCCTCTTTTAGAAAAAAAAATTATTTTTCAGAAATTCCGTCCTACAAAACTGTGTAATTGTCTCACGTAAGTTAATTATTGGATTTGTCGTTAAATTTCAATTCACCTCTAAAAGGTGTACAGAAGCTTTTCAGAGATATCGGTAGGAACATTTTTCGTGGGCAAAAAAAGCATACATTAATAGGAGAAATGAATTTTTAACGGCAAAGATAAATTTTGCACTAAAGACACCTACTGTCCGTATTGTTTTAGTACGAAAAGATATTTTAAAGGTTTTTTTTACATCTGTCTGATCTGGTTATTGCTATTCCTGTTCCTTTTATATCCGTATTCTGCTCTATCTGCACTAGAGAGTTTCTTATGCAAAAAAAGCTGTACACACAGAACTGATACCAAAGTTTGTCTGATTCTTGTTGCAACCTACAAGCTTCCAGTTTCGCAGTACTTAAATTTCGAGTACAGAAGCTTTTTTTCAGGATCTATTCTCACCAACGGAAGCTGCAAATAACTGTTAAATCATTAAAAGCTTCATTTCCTTTTTATTCCTCGATTCAACTCAGACTGGTGCATTTTTTCCTTTTTAATATCGCTATGAATTAGCATTTCATATTTCTTTGCTTTCTAAAAACTTTTTTAGAAATTAAGAAAATAGAGTCTTTATTTTTCATTTCATTTATGAAATTTTTTTTCAAAATTTCATTACTTTCAAAATTTCATTTTTTTTCTCAAAAAAAATTTCATTCATATATGCCATTTACAAAAATGCATACATTTGTGCATACATATTTAAATCAAATAAAGTGTTGATAAAATTTCGGCACTTTTTTTCTCAGACCTATTCATTTCTCTTTATTAAATTAGCAATGGTGGATGACTTATACAGTTACAGGCGACCCCGACTAACGTGTATAAACATCAAGATGGGTACAAACTGGAAAACTAACTGGCACTGGCGATCCATGCGGCACCTTTCTACAGCCTCCGTGCAAGTGAGCGATACCGTATCCTTGTCGGAATACAAGCAGCGAGGATAAAATATTTGCTGAAAGGCAAATTAAAATAGGATCTCAGTGGAGGGACTCGAGCAAAGTAAACGCAAACCTGATACTTGAAGCACTCGGAATCCAGCTTGTCACAGTAGCAAAACATGAGTGATTCCACAGAAGGTCTCGCAACATAACGAGCAAATCGTTGCACTGCCTATAACTAAGCTCCCAGCAGTAAACAAACTCAATCTTGTGGCTAAGGGAGGACTTTTTGGCCAGAACACCTCAAAAAAATATTTTATGGTTAGGCACTCACAAATTTTTTGAGCGAGGGGCAATTTCCTTCAACAATTCAAGATGGAAATAATTAATGACAGTAAATAACTTAGTAGAAAGCGTACGGCTGCCGGTACGAGGATGTGTTTTTTACACAGTTTCCCCCGCAGTTTTTTTTTCGCCACTGACACGTTCTTCCTGGCAGATGCTTCTAGCTAAAAGAATTGGGACTGGCCACCACGACTGTTAGGAACTATTACGATGACTCCCAATCCATGCCCAAGAAATTCAGCGCTCTGGATGCTTCGGTTGCAGAATTACGTCAAATTTCACATTTTCGTACGTGAATGGCTACGTGAATGCTTTCTTCGCCCACAGTTGCTCAAACACGGTCCTGGGTAGCGTTCAGAAAGTTTCAGCACTTCAGCTGCTCTGGTTGCGGAGTTACGCCAAATTTCATGTGTGTACACGTGGAACGTACGTGAGACAGTCGTTTTTGTATAAGTCGTTTTTGCGTGTATCTGGTCAAAGGCCACCATCGGTTATGCTCAGAAAGTCCAGGTCCTCTGGCTGGTTTAATTCTGAAGTTACAAAAGCGCTTGCGTGAAATTTTCACGTATCCGTACGTGAGATGCAGAAGAGCTGACAATTTACTTACTGCCTGTGTAAGTAAATTACTTGTCAGCTCTTCTGCATCTCACTCTGTGAAGTTCCAGCTTCCTAGCATGGGCCGTCCCCGAAAACACTTTCCCGCCAAAAAAACTTTCACCTGCCCCTGTGTAAGAACCATGTGGACCTTAGCATCCATTTTGAGGATACGAGCCCGCACGTGTGTGTAGATCAAGTCACCAAATTTTCAGCCTTGTAGCTTTTGTGGATCTCGAGATGAACACTCGTTACAGACGCACACACAGACACACATACACACACACACACACACAAAAAGACAACCCCTCGACAATATGCGTTTTTGCATTGCATAGCTGCAAAAAATGCGCAAAAATGGCCAGCGCACCGACTGCCGATGTGAAGATGCGTTTTTTTGTATAGCTCCCCGCGGGTTTTTGTCGCTAACAGCACTGGTTTTTCCGGCAGATGCTTCTAACTAAAAGAATTGAGACTGGCTGCCAGGACTGTCAGAAAACGTTCCCTTAAAATTCCAGTCTTCTACTTTTTCAGGTTCCAGAGTTAGCAAATTACCCGAAGAAAAATTTTATGAGCCTGTACGTGGAAATCACGCATATCCAATGGCTCGTTTTGAGCTCATCAATGCCTACTTCGACGAGGGACATCCCTTTAAAATCACAATCTTCTAACTTTTCAGGTTCTCGAGTTAACAACTTGCCCGTAAAAAACTTTCACGAGCCCGTACTGCGTGCCACGTACACCTGAGGGCTGGTTTTGAACTCGTTAAGACCTACGTGGACGAGGAACATTCCCTTAAAATTTCAGCACTCCAGCTTCTCTGGTTTCCGACTTAGCAGCTTGCTTGTAAAAAACTTGGCGGGTCCGTACGTGGGTACCACGCGGATAAGAGCGCCCATTTTGGGGATGGGGGCTCCTACATGCATGTAGATTAATTTTCTAAAGTCTGAGCCCTCTAGTTTTTGTAGGTCTCGAAATGAAAAATCGGTACAGACGAACACACAGACACACATACGCAGACAACCTCTCGTCAATATACGTCTTTTGCATTGCATAAATGCAAAAAACACATAATAAATAATACCATTTAAATAAAATCGGAATGAAACATTGCAACTTTTTTTAAGTATTTCTTTTCTTTAAACCTGTTATCTCAAAAAGTGCAGCATTTTCATGAACATTTTCAAAAAAAATGAAGCGTTTTGTAAAAAAAAAAGGCGCAGAATTTTTTTCAGATAATGGACTTATTACAACTTTAGTGATAGAAGAGTTTTAGTTTTTTTTTTTTTTTTGGCATTTCACTAAAATCTTGTTAAAAACTGATAAATAATCGCCATTAACAAGAATTTTGTTCGATTTTCCAGATTTAGATAGTTTAATAAATCTGTGCCAGGCACCATTCGTTGACAGAGTTCAAAAATGACGTACCTCTGCGCACTGCTGTCGATTGCAGTAGCCGGCAGCACAACGAATTTGTACTTCACTCATGTGCCATTTACAGGAGTCGGAACGCTCACAACGATGGTGGGCAGCAACGCATGTGCTTGCTGCAACGTTGCTCCACATCAGCAGCTGGATCAGGCTCCTCATAACCATGTGAATAAAAATAAATGAAATAAAATGAGTGAATCAGTGGTGCACTACGAAGCAATGGACAGAGGTTATCGCAATGGACAGAGGTTATCGCAGGTTATCGCATTTGCGTTCATGGGCTAAAAAAATTGTTCACGTGCATGAAGAAATTCAATAAAATGAATTAAGCAGCTAAATTCGAAAAGGCCAGGGGGATTGAAGTTTTAGCCTGTTAAATGAGAAATCAAGACGAAGGGGTGCAAAAGCTAAAGCCAAAGGGACGCAAAAATCTTTGAAGTGATCATTCTGATTGAGGATAGTTAAGGGAACGTATGATTTTCTTATAACGAAAACTTGCCATGACAATCCAGTCAAAATTAAAAGTCAAAACCCCTTTCCGCATTCGCTCTCTTTTGGGAGCCGGAAGTATTTGAAAAGTGGTTCGAGTGGTAGCAAATGCCAACGGCAACAGCGCGCTGGCAAGACTGTCGATGATTTCCTTTTTGAGGATTACCAAGAAGTAAGCAATGGCAGGTTGATTCCTAGGTATATGACAGCACTAGTTTTCCGCTGGAACGAATGAAAGAACAATGGTGGAATTAGTTGTCCCATTTGCAAAATCATACCATCCGCTAAAGACTCATTGCAGCTTTAATTGTTATCAAAACAAGCTGGTCAGCATTAATTTTCGATCAGATAAGTATTAATAGGAAAGAGCAGCAGACGATAATAATGTGACGGAGGCATGAATAGTACAGGAGCATTCGCGCATTTGCAACTTTTAAAGGAATCCAGGAAAAGTTGAAAATGTATAAAATTCCAGGAAATTCTGAATTTTGCTGCAGTGGGGTGGGGTAATGCGTCTAAATGCTGTTGGTACGCAGCGATGAGCAAAGCGGTGTGTTTCTTTTTCTCTCCTCAAAACATCCAGGAGCAACTCTTTCAGCTGAGGCAAGCTGAAAGTGCCTAGCTGTCGCTAACAATTATTTGGTCATTTTCTGACCCAGCGCCGCTCACAGCAATTTACGTCAGTTCTCGTTCAGTGCCATCAAAATGTCACACAGTAATTGGCGAATAATTAAACGTTTGATGTAAACATTTCGCGGCATGCAGTATATCCAGACTTTCAAGGAAGTGCCTCGTAGCGCTTGCAAGTGCAGTATTCATTCTCACACCACTACATGCCATCAGCGAATTTTTCAAACTCCCCACTTTGCTGCACTTAACAGCTTTCCTCTCTTTCATAACAAAATTGTTAGTCAAGAGTTATAACCCGAGCCGCAACTCATTTCCCAAAAAACTGAAGCCAGTTGGTAGAAAACTAAAATAATGAAGGAAAAAAAAATCCGATCCCCTTTACAGTTACGAAATTTATCCAGTAGCAATCAAAGCAGAAATTATTTTTTCGAACATGTCTTATTTTATTTGAATTTTGGCTCAAGCATTTTTTTTACCGACTTGAATTGTTTCTGAGTGAGAATCCGGAAGCTGCTAACGAGTTAGCGACCAATGACCGGTTCTGTGTCCGAATAGCAGCTTGTGGACCCATTCCAGCTTCCGCTTCTAGTGATAAATTCTTGCTACTTAACGATTTTGGCGTTGAAAGTGCACTAGTAATTCTGAATTCCAAAACAAATTCCTGAAACCAAAGCATCAAAGGGTTTCTTTTGAGAATGTATCGCCATCACTATCTAAAATAAATAGAGGCACGCTAGGCTAGCCGATACGATCATGCGTTTTGCGAAGTTGCGCTTAGCGAACGTTTGCCGTCAAGAATTCTCACTGTTTTACACTCAGAGTTATGCAAAATTAGCCGATATGTTGTTTGCGAAATGTTTCCAACCGGTGCGTGAAGCTGAATTTAAAACACATGGATGGGAAACATTCTTTCAAAATTTCAGCTCACTAGTCTTCCGATCTGTGAGTTAGTGACTTTCACACCAAAACTTTGACGTGCCGTACGTGGAATTTAGATATACACAGAAGCAAATTTGAGCTTGTGAGGTCCCTGTATAGGCAGAAAACACAATCTCGAAATTTCGGCCTCCTAGCTCTTTTGGTTCTCAAGATATTAATTTTTCTTGCCAGAAATTTCATGGGGCCGTACTTGAAAAGCTGAATATGAATTAGCGGATTCGCGCGTGAACAGAGGATATTTTCCTAAAATTTTAGCTTTCTAGCTTTTATGGTTCCTGAGTCGAAAGTGAGGAACAGAAAATACATACACAGAGGGGCGTGACAATATGCGTTTTATTTTGCTGTCACACAGCGTAAAACGCATAAAAAACTCACGTTATTGGTAGATGCAGCTGCAGATCCCAGTGCAGGTCTGGTTGCAGCAGTTGTCAGCTCAGTTTTCTCCCAGTCCATCCTTAAATACATCACTGAGAAGCTTTTCTCAAAAATAAGTGCTGCTTCTAGCAGTGTTTTGTGACCTGAGATGCACTATGAAGAAACCACCTGTCGGCATCGTCTAGGAACATTCCGTATTATGCTCTTTGTTCGCATGTTTATGATCAAAAGATATCGGAATGCACTTCGAGCAAACACAGCCACTCATGCCGCGGTCAGTATTGTGCAGCGGAAGCTCTGAGTTTGCGAAGATGTTTTTTTTTTTTCTTTCTAGGTTCGAATCTATTTATACAACCCGGTGCACTGACGCCGTTGCGGTGCAGTCGCCCGAACAGAATCATGGGTTGTGGTCGTTCCGATTTTTTTACTGTTTTTTTTTTCAGCCAGTTTGTTCCTTTTTCACGCCACTTATCCGAAAAAATGTGACTGTAAAATTTTATGAATTTGATGAGAATATGATATGATGGGAACTGAATGCGAAAGTGCAAAGGACCTTGATAATTCAGGATGTGCAAAAACGTCACAGTGGTGGTGCTAAATTTATATTTCAACGCATAATAATATCACTACGCTAGGCGCTTTAGAAGGGAAATAAGCTAGCTGGCGGAAAAACTGTGAAAAAAAAAACATTAATACAGCAGAATTTGGTGCCTCTAATGATAAAATTATTTCTTGCCCATCATATGCTCATCCAGTATGACGAGTTTTCATGTCTTTCGAGCGAAGGAGAGGAAGCAGGCGCCTTCCAGGCTTTTGCTTATTTCGAACTGTATGTATACAAACTTTCAAAAAGAAAAAATATTTTGAAATGCGCATACTTGGCATCAGAATTAGAGAATGGTTCTTGCTTCTTGGCTGCATCCGCTTCACTCGGTTGTCGCTCAGCAGCAGTTATCCGATTTATCCAAGCAGAATCTGTTTGGGTAAATGCATCTTTTGGTTTCGATAGTGGTGGTAATGGTTCTGATAATTTTGTGTCAGACAGTTTGCCAAAGTGTTGCTGTTTTTCAAATTGTGCTGATTGATGCGCACGAGATTTCACTTTAGAGAGCTGTTTTTGTTTCTTGACTTCCTCGTAAACTTTTGTCCGGACTACGTCTTTCTCTGATAGCTGACCAGCCCGCCCAGTTTTATTGTCATCGGTGTACTGTGAATTCGCTTCTATGTGAGGAGTGTAGTATCTGGAGCTTATTTTAAAGCGCTCCGGTGTCGTTTGATTTTCGAGTAATAAAGAATCACGGGGTAGAAAACTAATCAAAGGTGGAACATTTCCAGACTGTCCAATTTCATCTGAAATATCGATATAATGTGATAGGTCCTCCAAGTTGCTCTGAGAAAATACAGCGATAAAGGCAGAAATGTCATTTTTCTGCTATGAATTTTAATCTAGATTATAACATTCTGAATGGATCTAAACTACAAACATATTCTCAAAATATCGAATTCACTGTTAAAAGATTCCTCGTCGATTTTTTTATGAGTAGTGTGGGTCAAGGCTTATGCTACTTAAGTTCTTGCCCTCTAACCGAACAAGTTAGCTCCTAACAGTTTTTGTAGCACTCTATCCTTCCATTTCTTCAGATGCTCCCGAAGATTTTCTTGTACTGTTTATTTGGCTAGTCATTTCCGGCGGTTTTTAAGATCATTTTAAGGAAAAGAGGAGTCATAAAGAGAGTTTTTTTTTTTTCGTTCCAATCTGAATAAGCTTACAGACACATTTATTGAATCGCGTTTGTAATCGTATCCAATGGCAGTCTGAGTTTCGGTCGTGGCACGAGCAGTTACCGAGACCCGTCCAGCTCAGTCCCTCGAATGCTTGCCAACAGTGCTCTCTGAAATTTACTATAAAATATACTTTTTTCAGCACTGGGGCTTGTTCGCTTGAAAAAACGGCTTAGCTGAAATATTTGAAATGTTTTCTCAAAAACCAACTTCACTATGATGCCTAGCGTCGGCGGTGCTTACTAATAGCAGCGCTTGATGCAATAAAAATGCATCAATTAGATTCATAAAGGATGATTTGAAGTGCAAGTCGAATTCAATTTCACTAGCCTGTTCGTCATCAGACATTTGTTTGCGGAATCGACAGCGCAGGCATTCCGGAACACACTCCATAGCTGCCGACAAGAGAGATGCTTCAAACAGATTTCATAAAGCGCCGTATTGCATGGTATAGCTCTTAGTGCCTTCGTATTTTGAAGTTCTTCAAAAAAGCCTTTTCATAAACACACAAAAAAAAACATATCTTTAGCAAACACATAGCCGAAGTGTAATGACCTGATCAGATTACACAACCATATCATCCTGCCTAAACGCTTTAAAATGATTGCAGTTCGTATCCGAAACTTCCTCCAGTCACCCGATTACTAAGCCACTGGCATTGCCATGTCAACAAATTTGTTAAACATTCAGCTTATCATCACATGTTATTATAAATAATTTATTACCACTGTTATTATTACTGTTGCTACTATTATTGTTAGATAAGGCCAGTTGGAAAAGCTGTAACTGACAGAAAAAGGCTCATACCTTCGAACAGTTCGTTTTTCCACTTTTCGATTTGTTGAGTTGCAGGACTCCGTGCACTTCTAATCATATTTCTTCTGGATTCTGTTTTATTCAGCCCGTATGCAGCGGTCGTTTTCATGGACGGAAGCTTGGACAGCCGTCGCTGCGGGGCAGTCCCTCTACTTGCTTCTACTGTTGTGTTTACAGCTGGCGTGGGTCCAGTTTCAATTTCTACACATATTTTAACTGCACTTGGATGTTCTTCCAGTGCAGTACAGTTAGCACCTTTGACTGAAATTTCCTTGTTTTTTTCGAAAATATTTGTTTGAAAAACTTGTGGGGAAAAAATTTTTTTAAGCCAATTTTTATAGCTTTCAAGGTTATATGGCTACGGCAGTAATGCCCTAAGCAAATACCAAGAAAACTAGCATCGCTCGGACAGTCTGTGTAGGGATCCCAATTTAGCGGTGTTGCTGGGATATCTCCACACGATTGATGTAACTATGTTGGTCATTTTGTTTCTGGACTGCTTAGCCCTTACGTAAATACGCCATTTCTTCGGAAGCTGCATGGGTGGATGTTCACATTTTTGTGATTAAGCAAGTTTTTAGTAAAAACAGCCGTTAAGCGGACAAAAATATTTTACAAGCAAACCTATGCAGCAGCTGCATTTGCCACTGAAGTGGTGCAGTAGTCGTTTGGCGCTCTCTCGACACAACTCACTGTCCCCTGAAATAATTCGCAATAGCATTCGTGCAGCTAATTGCTTCAAGGAGTAGTGTGCTGGCAAATTCATTGCAAACTAATTCATGCACAGTTCCAGCTGTAGCTGTGAAGGACACGTTTATGAAGTGAACTGAATGTGACAAGCTTAAAACAGAGAAGAATGGTGAAGCTGCCAGCTGGATCAGAAATGAGAGAAGGAACGCGAAGACGAACCAGCAGCAGTTGAACAGAGCATCCAAATAAAATAACCAACTACTGCATGTAGCACTTGTTGCTGGCGGCAGTTGATTCATGTAAAGCTTAATCAGTCAATCAGTGTTTGAAAATAAAATTAATGATGCACAAAATGAAAAGACAAACCAATGGATGGCTTTTCACACTTCCTAAGAATCTGAATATCGCTAGCACATGACCTGTTTTGATTGCAAGAAGCTCGTAACTGACCACAATTTTCCAATGACCATCCTGCAATTGTAAATTTTCAAGCCGCCTTTTTGGGGTACATTGATCGAGCACATTTGAACTAATGTGAGAATGGGCTACGTATGGATGAGCCTTACGAAAACGGATCTTAAGTGGACGGGCCATTTTGGATAATGCTCACAAAATTTCAGCACTCTAGCTTTGCGGAATTGCGGTGTGAGATGTAAAGAAAATGTGAAAGTTATTTTCACTTCCTTCTGCCCAAAAACGACTCTCGACCATCTTCAGAAAACTTCAGCACTCCAGCTGTTTTGCTTGCGGAGTTACAAAAGCACTAATGTCAGGTTCTACGTGCTACACATGAGGTATAGAGAAAAGTGTAAGCCCAATAAACGCTTACAGGTCCATACTTAGGCGAAAAACATATTGGAAAAATTAGCTTTCTGCTCTCGCATGTCTCCAACTCGAAATCTAGTGTACCCGTGCGTGAGACGTAGACAGAAGTAAAGGCTGAATTTAGACTTGTTAGCTCGCAAATGGACGGGGAGCATCGTCACAAATTTTTGATTTCCTAATTTCTCTAGTTTCCAAAATCGTTCTTCTGCTAAAATTTCTTTCACAAGCACATAAGAACTGGTAAAGGACAAATAAACATTCGTTTTATGCCTGAGGATCCAACCCTTTAAATGCATAAAAATGCATTTAAAAGATGTAGTGAAGAATGCTATGAAGAGTAAATAAGTTTTGTACCACATAAAACTGCTCAAATTTGTTCTCGGACACGACCTATTCTTTTTATCGAAAAATTTTCCTTCGACACGTCAGTGTTATGAATAATATAGGCCAGCAGAGGTCAGGTCTATTGACTTAGCCATTACAAGCTTTTCGTTGATAATCGAAGAGTAAAAATTTGTAACTTTGTAGAGAATAGCTAAGCGTTAGATAAAATAGCATAAAGAACTTGTAAAAAGGAATAAAAGTAGTATAAGTGGTTTACAGCAATTCTGATATGTAAAAAAAAAAAAGTAGAAAAACGAAAAATGCAGTAAAGAGGAGTGAAGTGGGCGCAATGCTGAATATTAAACTGTAATTCAATCAAGAAAAGCAAGCAAATGGAAGAAATGGGAAGTAAATGAGGTGACAAATTTAGAGCTGAAAAAATACCTGCTTGGAAAAGGAAGATGACAAGCAAACTCATGGCTTTTCAGGGACAAGTAGTTCGACGGATCCAGCAGTTGCAGCAGCCATGCTCTGAACTAGTGACAACTGCTGTATTGATCTCGAAAAACATTCACTGCTAAACAGTTGAAATAACTTTAGCCGAAACGCAACGAGATCAGCGCCTGCTTGCGATTCAGACTCTTCCTCCTTCTCCTCCCACGCTTCCATTCCAATTAATTTCCACGTTTTCATCCATTACCATTCCTAAAAAAACTTTATTTTTCAGGAATTACATTGACTGTTCTCTCCATAAGACTTGAAAATTCCGGCTGTTGCTATTTACTTTTCATGTCACCCCTATCTCCTCCAAACCCCCCCCCCCTCTCCCCTCTCCCGCCCCGAGAATTGTAAATTACAGTTAACTATGAAGTGCTTCTCCATTCCCGAAAAAAATTTCCTCATTTAAAAAACCTCAGAAAAACTTTTATCTCTAAAAAGAACCGCACATAAAAAGAGCTTAGGCTCGAACTGTAACTTTAAAACATGATAAAGATGAGTTAAAAAACTGCACTCACATAGTGGCTACATAATTTTTTGGGGTTCACTTTTAAAATAAAGCTACCAAAATTTGGTTCTTTAAGGCATCTCACAGATCTGAATATTAATAATTGCTGTTACATATCTTCTTGGCAAAAAAATTAGAATTGTTTTACAGCCTTGTGTTGAAAGATTTTACAAAATATAGTTAATTCATTGAAAAGCGAAAACATTTCGAAAGCTTCAGTTCAAAAAAGTGGAAATTTACAGGCTGCTGCTGTTGGATGAAAAAACAGTATTGCAGTGAATCTTGTGGGTCAATTTGTTTTCTGATGATGAAAAGTTTGATAGAAAAGCAAAAAGCAGACAAAGAGCCGAAATCGTTTTCTGGATCTTAAGTATTCAGGAATTGACGTCATCATAACTATTCATCAGGAGTGGACGGTGGTCAGTTCGAAGGTGCAGGGCAATAATCTCATCTCAAAATTTAGCGGACCACGGAAATTGGCTTTTTGTTTCGATTACATTTATTTTAAAGTGGAGATTTATAAACAAGCGTTGCAAAAGTATTTTTGATAAATGCCACTTTGGAGCGAGCGTCTAATCTAGTTACGCATAATTTAAACTGTTCCTCGCATTTTTGCCTCTTGCTCCTTTCTTCCCTTCTCCTCCCATTCACACATACTGCAGCACTTCCACAACTTTTTCTTCTCAGAAAGTGCTCGAATGAACTAACCAGTGCCAGTTCCGCACATGTTCGCATACATGCATACGCACCACCACCGGAAGTTGCCATTTTCCTGTCAGCGCTTTCGTTGCAAAATATGCGAGTCAATTCAGGATTCGGTCAGCGAAAGGATACTAATGGTTTTGAAATCAAGCGCATCTTCCTCATGCATTACTCATTAACATGCTCCCGCAAATCACTTAAAGACACTAACAAAGTGCTTTGCGCCAGTTGACAATTGCTCCTCCTTTTTCACACGAGCACAAGAAGGTTGTTCTGCTAATTTCAATCATCTACCGAACTAAGGGCACCGTTTTCTGACACTGATGAAGCCGGAACGCTTTTTCTCCAAGCAAAACGAAGAACAGCATATTCAAGTCAAAGGGCATTAGGGCATTTTCGAAAGAAGGACGCATAAAGTGGGAATATTTAGTCACTGATACCGCTGTAAAATTAGTTTGCCTGCGGCACTCCAGCACCAAAATGCTGCATCGTCCATTGAGCGCCGGGAGATATTGAAAGAAAGCTGACCAGTAAGACCAGAAATTCCAAATAGCACAGCACACGAAAATTATAAAGAATGACCGTTAATGCTTTTAGTTCCACTTCCTCATAATTCAAAACACACAAAAAAATCATTGGCGACGCGCATTGGGCGGACCCGTGCGATTATGCTTTTTTGCAGTGTTTCGTGCTGTAATAAGATCACTCAAAAATTCGCTAGCTAGAAACCTTTTCTACTTACTTTGTCCTCGAATTCCGGGAAGTTAATTATCCACGCTATACTGGGACAGGGAAAATTCCCTTGAAATCCCAGATTCCCAGCTTTCTCAGTTCCCGAGTAACCCAAATTCCAGCCAGAAAA
>UYRT01000081.1:0-14927 GCA_900617915.1 Gongylonema pulchrum
TTTTTCGGCAAATGCTTCTAGCTAAACAAATTAAGACTGGCCGCCAGAACTGGCAGGAAACACCCAATTAAAATTTCAGCTTTCCAGCTTTCCTGGCTTCTGAGTTAGCAACTTACTGGAAGAAACTTCCACGGGCCCGCACGTGGGTACCACGCATACCCGATGTCTGGTCTGAGCTCTTTGGGACTTACTTGGACGGGAAACATTTTCTCAAAACTACAGTCTTTTAGCTTTTCAGGTTCTGGAGTTAGCAACTTACCCGAAAAAACTTTGGTGAACCCGTGCGTAGGTACCACGCATGACCGAGGACTGGGGCTGAGCTCGCTGGGGCTAATGTAAATGAGCACCATCCTCTTAATATTACAGCCTTCTAGCTTTTCAGGTCCTCGAGTTATCAAATTACCCGAAAAAAATTTTGGCGGGCCCATACATGGGTGCCACGTTTAACCGGGCGCTGGATTTGAGCCCATTAATACCTACTTGGGCGGGGAACGTTCCCTCAAAATTTCAGCTTTTTAGCTTTTCTGGTTCGCGAGTTATCAACTTACCCAAAAAAATTTTGGCGGGCCCTTATGTGGGTACCACGTGCGTAAGAGGGCCCATTTTGGGGATGCGTGTAGATTAAGTTTCCGTAATTTCAGCCCCGTAGCTTTTGTAGTTCTCAAGATGAAAAGTCGGTACAGACGAACACACAGACACACGCATAGATAACCCCTCGTCAATATGCGTTTTCTGCATTATACAGCTGCAAAAAACGCATAAAAACAAAAAACATTGACTCAGGTTGTTTCCAAAGAGGCTACGCGGATAAGTTATGGAGGCTGTGGGTAGCAAAAGGACCATGAAAGAACCTGTACTATACAAAGATCATAATTCAGGAACAACAACTTTACACTGATCAAGAGATTTGTTTCGAAATTCCTTTGATTGTATAAGTCTGCTGCAAGTTAAGGCCTATAAGGCCTGTCTTCCTGCTTATAAACCGTGGGAATTTCATCCCTAACGCAGTCAAAGACAGAAATACATATTTTACCATCCTTTGACGCATTTGTGTGGTGCTCTCGCTGAATCCGTATCCCGGGCTGCCGCGTTTGCTGAGTCATCTTCAAAAACAAAAAATTCAGTGTGATAGATACCACTTTTTTGCTACTTGCCTTCGTAATTTATTGACTTAGTGTTTATGGATCTGCTCAAAAACAAAATTCAAATACCGGCGCTACTTCCCAAACGCCAATTAATTATAAAGAGGACTTTTTGATTTAATAGTAGGAGGAGAAATGACAAATAGGCGAAGTCTGAAAAGTAATGGAAAGCAATTCTTGCACAAGGAATTTACAATAATGTTATGCAGTACAGCTGAAAGGAGAAACAAATATCTGAAAAGAAATGTATCGGTCCACTGAACTGTACACATCCTGTGCAATCGGACCTCGTCAGTACGACGTTCGTGGTGTTGCTGAGAACTAGCAACTTGAACCGTCCGTATCACCTCCCTTCCCTTTCTGCCTCACTCCGTCTTCTCTCACCTAAATTCTACTGCTCAGTTATAGATTCTGAACTAATGCATTTTTACACCTGAACGGAGAGATCCAGAATGAGTAAGTTTCTGCCTTCTGAAACTGCATAAACAAACAAACCGACGACTGCAAATTCTGCATGTTCAGGACTGTTTATTCGGGACTTCTCGAAAAAAAAGCCGTGCGCTTTCAGTCGCTGGTTGAAATCGAATGTCGCATCAGCAATTTGTATATCCACCGTCAGCACTGCAGTTCTTTGTCCCGTCAGGATTAATCAAACAGGCGCTGGTACTAGCCATGCAAAGAAGAATTTTTTCCAGGAATTGTGTGCAAAATGTTCAGTTTGCACTGAACCAATCAGCAGCCTTTCCAGCATTTCTGAACGGCAAGGGGCAATGTCGAAAAAAATTTAATGGTGAACTCATCAACAGCTTCGCGAGTGAGTGATTTACACAAGCAGGTGTTGTCCTAAGTTGCTTCAGAGTAATTCCTACAACGATTGACATGTAAAGAGCGTTCTAGGAAAAACAAAGAAGAAGTTGATTTCTCACTTTTAGCTTCACACATAATCAGCAATTTTCTCCCCAAAATATTGATTTTTTAACGTTTGAGCTGCGAAATTAGCCGTAATTCTGAATCGGATTCAATGGCTAACATGGAGATTCTGTATAGTTTTGAAGTATTGCATAATAGGCGGAAGTCTTATCATAAACTTTCGTCTTTTTAGCCAACGTACATCCGGACTTATGAATTGCAGCAGACCAAAGTAACTTTTGGAGTTGAAGTATGTAGTTGTGCGAAAAATGCACACACACATACATGCATTTGACTCCTTGACGCGTTTTTTGCCACTTCACCGGCTGATGGCGTAGCATGAAAGTCAGCAAAAACATGTCAAGACTAAGAAAGTCCAGTTTATGAGTGTGAGTATTTCATGTTTGTGACATTACTCCTATAAATTGGGTGCAGTTTTGCTAAATCTTTTGATTCCAGATTCTTATCTTTGGTTAGTACCCTTGTTCGATGTACTTGTGCGGATTCTTCGAGGGCCGTCCGAGTGGTTGAAAAAATATATTTGTTAAAAGTTTCTGCAAAATTCAGTCGTCAACAATTGCATATATATTGCCCCATCCGGAACTTTGTCTCTGGAAAGTTGTTTAAGCCAACAGTGCCACATTACAACGAAAGCGCCAAAACAGCCAGTGATCAGAATCATACATTTGTCCCATGCCAACTCCTTTTCATCTCGAGCTTGTTCACTTATAGCAGACATTTTGCGACGACACCACCAAACCGCAGACTTAGATGGTAAAAAGTGAAAGGTCAACTTGGCGATCACACTTTTTTATAGGTATTTTACTTCATTTGAATGCCAGCAAGCGCATGTATGCAAATGAAAGCGTGATAAATAATAAGCATAGAATTGCATTGGAGGAAAAGCGCTCTCTGCTCTGCGAGCTAATTATACTAAGCTGTTTGTAGCATCAATGTTGATGGGTGCCGAAACTTTACTATCTACAAGCACCAGTGCTTTATACTAATTCCTAAAAGTGTGCAGAGGTATACCCATGGTTTAAGCTCAAAATACTTCTTTTGACGATAAATACCTTGCTTTGAGCTGAAGGATCGAAAAGCATACAGCGACACAGCACCGACATTCCGAGGATACTTATTTTACTGTACTAGTTAAGTGTTTCTCCGTTAGTCCACTTATCCATTACCTCTTTTACCTCATCGTTCGCTTCATTTCTTCTTTTCCTCCTAATTCCCTTTCCTCTCGATCATGCTCTTCCAAACTCTTTTTCTCCACTTTTAAATTATCGTCATAGCCGTAAGTGAGGAATAATTGCAGCGCTGAATTAATGCGCCCTCGAAACTCTTAGCTCTCAGTCTTCAGCTCACTTTCCTCTTCTTCCTTTACCCATCCCATTCTTATTTTTTCTTCCTTTAATCTTTCATTTAGCTCACATCCCTGCAAGCATTTTAGCAGTAAACAGTTGAACTACTTGGGGAACTATCCTTAATTCTGATTGTGCATATTTGTGTTTGATCAAAAAATGCAAACGAAAAATGCTTTGCTGCGTATGACTTTATATAAATTTCAGTTTCTCTAAATCAACTTCAGTGTCATTCATCCTCAGAAAAAACAGAAACGAAAACCAGTAACACTGGGAAGCAAGATGATTAACTACAGGCAATGCTGACAAGAAGTGTATTCTTCGATTACTGTATTCTTCGATTTTGAACATCAAACGCAATTTTCGACATTTGCTTTCTCGTCACCTGTGTCTGCTTTATTTAGCTCAAACTGCTTAGGGATCCACTCTTTGTTTAGCTCGCGGATCAAAGTATGAAAATTTCAAAGCTGCACAAAATAAAGAGTTTTTTGATGAATGAATATAAGTTAGAAAAGAACCTAAAGAGTCTGATCTCAAGCATTTTACGGTAGCCAAGAGACTTGGCCTATTAATGATGTTGAACGAATTATTTACAGTACAATCACTGTATCGGAAGTCGACGAGGATAATTTGATGCTATTTTTTCTTCATAATTTCCGCTTCTTGTTTTGCAAGAAGAAGATTCGCCTCGGTATCCGTTAATTACTCGACTGGCTCCACAGACTGCGTATGCGAATCATAACGCAATGTAAAAGGCCGTTTTGTCGTGGAAACAAAACTTCTGCAAATATTTTTGATAAGTTTATTGCGTATGGATGACTTGTGAATCCTGGACGAAGCTCATCTCGATTAGTGAGCTGGTTCACTATCAGTGAGGATACTTGAACATCCGCCACTCAGATCATATTCAGGATGTAATGTAGTCCCAGTCGGCATATCGAGGTGAATTAATTACCAAAAGGATGAAAAATTCGCGTCCTCTTTCTCAGTTCTCGCGGGCACTCGCGCCAGCTGTGGAATTTGTCTTGGAATTTGCCCAGTCAGATTTGCAGCTGAGAAATAGGTTTTAATTTCTTGAATTTTTCCACTGTTACCTTGAGAGCCTAGTTAAAGCGTACTGCAATTATATACCTGCAACCATGTGCATAATTTTGGAAAATAGTTGCGAACCTGAGTTTGCAGATTGCTTCTTCAAAACTTTTTGTGTAGAAATAGCATTGCTGGAATTGAGTTACCTCCGGTTCCGTCGCAATTACAGCTTTCGGCTCAAAAGGCTTCAATTTGGCTTCGCTCGTCACACAAAACTATAAGAGGGAATTGATTGCCATGTACGGATCCCTTTTCACAGATGCGCAAGCGTTTGGTAGAGACTTTCTTTTCTGACTTTTATTGTTTATGTGATGAGAAAGTTTATCCAGAAAATTACTATAAGTAGCATGTTGTCAAAAATCTTAGGAAATGATGGAATAAAAATTGACGCGACGAAAACTTAGCTGGATTACCTTGAGCTCGTCGAAACACGACAATAAACCGGCACCGTAGACTTTCAAATTTCGTCTTTTCTCGTCGAACTCCTCACCTTCGGTCGATAATCCAAATTCGATTGTGAAGAAGTATAACTGAAATTATCATGGACAACTGACCTGTGTGACTCTTCTATGCACAAGCGTTTGGTAGAGACTTTCTTTTCTGACTTTTATTGACTTGTGAATTTTCACTCTTTTCCTGAACTGTTGTGCTTTCAAGCTGAGAAAAATGATAGCGAAAAGGGCCACCCCAAATCAGAAGTACAAAGAATTAATACCTGGTGGCTAAAAAACAGTTTAAGCGGCAGAAAAAGCGAAAGTTTGAAATAATAAAATACCCGCGCTAAAGCGGTGCAAATGTCCTCTGGAGCTCCAAGACTTGCGAGTCCTATTTCCTGGCTAAACTGCGCAAATTCGGAACTTGTAAGCATCGGCATGTGTCCAAGAATTTCGTGGCATAGATCCCTTAATGCTTGTAGTTAATTCCGAAATTCAGCATTACTTTGCTGCCATGAAGAAATAATTTAGTGGAAGACATACGGCTCAGGAGTGTAATAAGGACTAGATTCGTGGCGCATATACTGAGTGCAACAGAATACACGAAAAGCCAGTCCGGCAAGAAAATCCCGGGGCGTTAAATAGCCACCACATGGACGAAGAGTGAATCCACTTCGGTCTGTAATAAAGTAAGCGATATCAAATTTATTTTATCTGCGAATTTGGAAAGTCTTAACATGACAACAACATTTCATCAATGTTCACTCTTTACGAGAGGTGGAAGCATCCTGGAAGTAGCCTGAATGTTAGCAGATACCAGCAGCAACCCTCCACTGCTTCTTCTGGCAAAGCTGCCGATGACTCCTTTCTTAGATGATTACTTACAAGCAAGCTGATGGCGATTTTGACTTCCTGGCAGATGCCAGAAGAAGCAATACTGCATGCTCGAGTCTACAGAAGTCTAAGATTGCTAGGTGGCCCACAGCCTGGCTGAAAAAATCCATGAATTGTGCAGAATTTGGGAAGTCCTTTGTAAAAGTGCGATACTTTTAAGAAAATTTGTTATGTCTTCCAACTGAGGAATATGATTTTCTTCATAGCCGCAGTACTTCTCGAGCAGCTTGAAATTATCCAGATATTCTTTGCATGCCACTTTCTGATGTAGCACTTTTAAATCACGGTAAATTGTACGCCTAGAAAAATAAAACAGGACAATAGAAATGAACTTTCAATTTCCCAGTAAAGAAATTTCAACTTTTTAGCTTGTTTAATAGTAGAATTAAAAATGTATAGCGAATACACTCACATACACAAAGCACGTGGATCTTGCCGCAGTGTAGTTTTTGCACTTGCTTGAATGCACAAAAGACATAAAAAGCAAAATTAGAGAAAGACTGTCACCGGGGCCTTGTATTTCTGCTAATCTACCACCACTCTTAACATCTTTTCGTCCTTTTACCGCTATAACCATTACTACTGGCAATCAAGCACTCACCACGTCGCAGTTTCTGATGATGTATAGTCAATTCGCGGTATTGTTGTTCCGCTATAAAATGCACAAATGAACATATAATTCGGGGAACGAAATTATTATTAACATAAATAAATAGCAGCGCGCACCAAAATATCCGGTGCGATCATGCATTTTGTGCAGTCCCGCCCACCGAACAGTGAAAATCGTTGCCCGATAATGATTTTCACTGCTTCGCATTGGTCTGTGCAGAAATAGTTGAAATGTTGGAAAATGGTCAAAAATTTCACGCACAGCTACCTGAAAGCTGAATTTGAAACCTCAGAGGGTGAATATCCTTCCAAAATTTCAATTTTCTAATTTTCTTTGAGACAAGACTTCCAAGTGGTTGTATGTTAGATCTCGACATACTTAGAAATTGAATTTGAGTTTTAAAGCCCCTGCTTAGGCAAGAAACATTCTCCTGAAATCTTCTGCTTCCAAACTCTTCTGGCTTCCGAAATAATGATTTTTCTAGCCAAAACTTCCACAGGGACGTTGAAAATTCGCGATGTTGTACATGGGCAAAGGATACCATGTTAAAATTTCAGTTTTCTAACTTTTGCGTTTCACGAGATAATTTTTCTACCAAAACTTTCACGGGGTTGTGAATAGAATCCAGGGGTATATGAAGGTTGAATCCAAATTTGCAAGGGTCCTACACCGAAATAATTCTCAGCCAAGCATCCTACATTTAGAAATCGGAGACGGGAAAGAAATCAACCTCTCGACCAAAAGGGTAACCCACTCGAAGTCAGCGGCAACATTTACATATGGTACCATTTACATGGTACCATATTTATGGTACCATATAAATATGGCACCGCGCATTTACATATGGTGCCACGCCGCGTATTCTGCGTACGAGGCGTGAATTTTGGTAGGACCTGTGCAAGGTTTGAAAAATCTGAAAGTAAAATTGGAAAGTTCGGAAGCAACATTTTGAAAAATTATGTCCATTTTTATGCGTTTTTACGGTGCAGCGCTGTAGCAGCGCTATCAGCAAAAACATATATTGTCGAGAGGCTCTCTGTGTGTGTGTGTATGTTCGGAAAGCGAGTGCATTTTGTCACCCACTTTCTTCTCAGCAACCAGGAAAGTTGGGAGGCTGAAACTTTAGATATATGTTCCTACCCCGTGTGTCATCCTCTCCTTTTAAGATCTTTCCCCATACACGCCCAGGTCCCGCGTACGGGACTCCCAAAAAATATGCTGGCGGGAAACGATTTCGCGAACCAGGCAACGCAGAAAGCTGAAATTTTGCAGGGATATTCTCTATGCGCGTGCGAGCTAAAGATTTTAAACTCAGCTGTCGTGCACCCCAACCGCAGCCTCAAGCAGCTCCTCAGTCCAAAAATTGTTAGCGGCTCGGACCTGAACTGCTATCGTATATGTAAGTGAACATGGATTTTTTCACAAACGACAGCTCGAGCAATACTTTCACTTTTTAATTAACTGGAAATTTGCATTTTTTCAAAAAATTTACATTTGTCATTTTTTCACAAAGCAAGCACTTACTCGAAAAACAACCGGACTTCACGCAAAAAGCCGGTAATCATGCACTTGGATGTCCGTGCGGCTCTATAAAGCACCGCCTTCATCCCAATTGACACCCTTCCTCTTGCTTGCCGGAAAGGATCAATACGGCCAATATGACCCAAGCGTTAGGCTGCAGCGTAGGGATCATTCTTACTAACAGCGATCTGCGAGGTTAGTGCAAAAACGCATGATCGCACCGAAGGGCCTGGTGCGTTCCAGACTGGGTTGAAAATTTGGCGGCTTGCCGGAAGCTGAGAGCATTTGGTGTTGCAAGACTGAGGAGCAGGAAAATCTCGATTTAAACTCGGTGGCCTGCAACATACTAAAATACTAAAGCGGGACGTGAGTTCATTGGTGCACCGAATACTTGATGTTAGCTTACGTCACTTAAGTTCCCCAAAAGCTTTACGGGGCCGTAAGTGTTACTCGCGGCAGAGGAAGATTGAATTTAAATTTTTCTGATCGCACTTAGGCTGGAAAAATATCTCTAAATTTTCAGCTTCCTAACTTTTGCGGTTCCCGAGTTGAAAGTTGCGGACAAGTTGCTGCGGGTATACACATACATGCAGACAATCCCGTGACAATATGCGTTTGGTGCAGGTGTTGCACAGCACAAAACGCATAAAAATGAAATACACAACCTGGGTGCGTTGCCGAACCGAATACGTTACGTTGGCTTAGTCAATTTTCAAATGCAGTTGAGCAAATGGACGAAAAAGTTCTCTGAGCTAATGTATCGAACTTGTCTGAGAAAAGTTAGAAATTTGCGAATGTGCGACTTGTTTAACTGTTTGGGCGCATCTCTAGTATTGAAATATCCGCTCATTCGGCAGCAGCAGATGACTTGCAGATATTTTGAAAATAAATAAGCAAAAAATAGTCTGTTTGTCAACAAATCGGTAAAAGATTAAGCAAAATGTAAGTTTCATTCTTTTTTACTTTCTTTGGAATGGAAGGTCGGGGCATAAACCTAAAATACTTATATACATGAGGCTAAAAAGTCTCAAAGTCCCGTTTCAGCACTGACATAACTCTAATTACATCTTATTAATTATGCCCGGTGCGGATGCGTATTATGCCAATTTGTGAATTTCTGCAATAAATGGTTTACTGTTTGTAGTCAGACGCAACATCCCAAAACCATTCACGTCGTTTTCGGTATTCTTTGTCTTTGAAACTCTGCAAAAATCAGTACTGAAAATCAAGTTTTAAGCGAATTCGGCGAGACTTTAAAAACAAAAAGGCCTGAATATAACCAAAATCCTCGAATTCGGTTTTGTGGAGTGTCTTCATAGAGTCTCTATTTTCAGTCTAGTTGGATCTGTTTAACAGTTCAGCGTTTTTCAGCATTTTGTCACTTTAGCTGAACGAAACGGAAGCTCGTGGCATCATTCTGAATTATTTTCATTTTATTACTCTTTGCGCACACTTGGTTTGCTGAAAAATCTTGTAGAAAATCTTGTAAAAAATCTTGTAGAAAATCCTAGTGCTAAAGTAAGCCCACCGTGGCCTAGGAGTTCCAGGCACAACGATGATTTTCAACATAAAAAATCCTGCCAAGTGTTTTTGTTGTGGTGAGCTGTTGAGCTGGCAAATCACCCAGGAGACGAAACGAATGTCCAGATCACTGATGGCAGCCTGGTAATCGTGCCAAGCCGCATCGGACAAAGAAACAATAGAAACAAAGCATGAATTTTCAGGTTTTTCAAGTAAAATACAAAGTTTTACTATCACATTCTACCGGCTATTTTTTTATTTTTCTGTTTTTGTCTTATTATGTCGACATTTTTCATTTTATCGGCTCAACAATATTTATTTTTATTAGTTTCTCTTGTACTCTTGTTTTCTTACCAGTTCTGCACAAAAATTTTGTATTTTTCCGGTAATTCTGCGGTTAATCTCTTTTAAGTTTTTGCTCGAAGACTGTCTTCTTGTGTGATAGGTTACTGTATTTAATTAAGATGTATGTACTTTGAAAGAGAATTTTTTATAGTTTTGATACTTAATTTTCATTCTTCATTCTTTGTTTTCTCTATTCCGTTGTGTGTTGGGGCTGTTGTATCACTCGTTTCAGTGTTATAAATTTCGAGACTTTCTGTTTCACATTTGCAGCAATTATTTTCAAAGCCTTCCTGGACTGGGAAATTAACGTAGATCGATTAAATGATACACATTTTTTAATACAACGTTCTGTTTGTTTGTTTTTTTATAAAAGTAATAGAGCAGATTTCCAAACAAATGGAAAGAGAAGGGACTGTGGGTAACTTTTTTATGAAAAAGAGGCGATAGATGAGGTGATTTTAAAATCTACCAGCCACGATTTAGACTCACTGGTTCTACGAGCAAGGATGAAATGATATACTCATAAGCTAACCGCATGATCGGCATCTAGTCCAGTGGGATTGGTCGGATCATACATGATAACATTGTTGCAGCAATAGTCCAAGTCAGCAATCTGCTTCGGGTACCATTTACCCGACGCAAGGTCTGCAACGGGGTGACGCATCGTATGAAACAGTATTCTATTTTAATCAAAAAATTTTTTTTTGACAAAATCCGAATGTGCCAAAACAGTTCAGCAGTGAAGAGCTACTAGCACGGTTAACGGGTTGCCTACGCTACACCAAGGAAATAACTTTTCTGGTTCACTGGTGGCATCAATTTGGACATCATATGCAGTGATATTACTAGCTGGCTCTTACAGGCTAAGCGCAGCTACGCCAGGCCTTCGATCAAAAATTTTGCATAATGTGTAGAAAGTAGAAATGGGATTTCATATATAATGCAGACTCTTTTTGGTACCTCAAAAAAATGCAGACAAAGATACCAGTGATAATACACACGCGCACAAAAAGATGTTAATTGACGACAGTTTGTATATAACTGATAGTCTATGACGTTAGTTCATATATAAAATGTAATTTATATAAAATATAATTGATCAGCTGAGCAGGAACTTTTTGACCCATTAAGTAATACATGTCCCTGTTCAGCACTGCAGTTGGAATGCTAAAAAACAACAAAAAGGAGGGTTTTACTTATTAAACAGTATTCGAAACAGAGAACACTGAATAGATTTTACTCTGTGTTAAGCGGCTTTATGGTACTGTGTAAATAAGACAGCTGAATTTAAGAGGTGAGAAGAAACACGGTGATGAAACAACACCTAACTGAAGTATTAAAATTTTATTTTGATTATAGTACAATCCAGTTAAATACGAATGCTCTCGTCTCTCAAGAAAAGATGGAAAAGCGGAGAAAAAAGCTGTTTAAAGACCAGAATTTCAAAAATGCAAGCAGATTTTTGAATCCTCACAAAATACCTTCTTTAGAAGGCGCATTCGAAATAAATCGCCGACAACCGCCAGTGACTGCATTCTTTCTGGAAAAAAATGGGAAACTTTTGATCATAGATTTGAACTGTAAAATTAATTACAATGAGGGGTTTTCATTTTTAGTCCGTTTCAGAACTCTGAGAATATCTGTAGTTCTGATTGATGATCTATCACCGAGAAACGGATGCGCTCTGAAGGTTACTTTACCTTATTGCCAGATTTAATTTTCGCTCAATACGTCCATCAATTTAGAGGCTTACTGCGTCCGCTGCAAGTGTAACTACAATGCGCGCTGAATTCAACGTTTTGGTAAGGAGAGCACTTTGCGCATGCCAAAACATCTTACGTTTTCCGCAAGCTACTTAGAATTTTCTCTCCCTCTATCGAAAGTAATGCTTCATGTATCAGCTGAAAGTCTTCAGAAATAAATCGCTGTAAAAACAATGCTCGCCAACAAAGCGGCAGAATTATGTAGGCAAAGCTGAACTTACGTATTGTGACCAATGTCTTGTATATAGTCGTTTTGAGTTTTGGTGAAGCCTGACAGTATTGAATCTATAAATTCCCTTCAAAGTTAAAAACTCCTCCATATTCACGTTATATGAGTGGCAGAAGCATTTAAAAGTATTCTATGGTAGGAAGTATCTTAAGCAATCTCGCACGGTAAAGCCATCGGATGCTTGAATCTTTCTGGTTTTGCATCAAAGCAAGCTGATGATGGGTTTGACTTTCTGATATAAGCCTGTATCAGTTTATCTTCAAAACGAATCGACTGCACTGTGGGTACGATACAAATTTGTGTAAGCAAGAAAAAAAACTCACTCAACTCCGATACTTCTGGTATTGCCAACACAGTGACCACTAGGTGATGTAACATTGGTAAAAGGGTACTGGAAAAGTTACCGTCTGCGTAGATGGAGGACTACGTTGTAAATTAATGGCTGTTCTGGGTCACAAGGCATTTCCTGGTGCTGCTCGATCCTGATATCAGTGCACTTACAATAATAAAAGATATCTGTATTAGAATAGTCTAAGCACTTTTCGGAAGGTGCGGTGCATTTCGTTTTGTCTAAGTTAACATAAAACTCAAAGAAGAATGTTAAAACTGCCGATAGAATCGCCAGTGAGTAGTTGCTGCTGGCAATTTCGATTGCTATCGCCTCTTATAGAGAGTGAAATTGACTTATGAAGCCTGTTGATCTAGCGAATAAAGGTAAAAGTGATTTCAGCTGTAATTACGAGTGCATTGCGGTTCATAGAACAGCTCGGGTGCTCCTCTGCTGCGGAGACTCAAGGTGCCCAGTCATTCAAACGTATCTGCACTGCTTTTTTTGTTAGCTCATGAATTTTGCAGCATAAAATCGCACCTGTGGCGCGTAACACTGTCCAGCGCGCAAGTATCATCCTGAAAGAAAATGCTTTTGCGCATAGGAGTAATGCCGAAATTAGAAACGCGCCGCATACTCGGAGGTTAGAGTGTCACCAACCCAAGCTTCAATCAGCAAGAAGCTATCGGTTTTTCTCGTTGTGTATCCATCTGGACACTAGCAAACATCAGAAGCCGGTTTCCATTTTCGATTGGAATTTCTACCCTCTCCCCAGCCAATCTACGGTTTTTATGCAAAAAAAAATTCTTCGGGCAAAATCAGAAATGCGTACAAAATTTCATGCCAACTTTATCAACGTGTAACCCCAGTAGATCAATTATGCGAATGGCACCCAACTGACGGGTGATTTGAATTGCGTGTAAAACTGAGTTCTTATCTGCTTCGTCGAATTTGACGCTGTCGCTTATTCATCCTTTTTTTTTCATTATCTTCTTTTCTTTACTTCGTAAAAGTGCTTTCTTTTTATCAACACAGATATAAAAGAATCTCTAATTTCGCACATCCTGTTTTGAATTCTGCAAGTAGGCCGATATTCACGCCGTGAAACAATTGGCAAAGCCAAATTTTACAGTCTGTAATGCGTTGAGTGCAGTTCGCATAGCAAATTTTCAGATTGTTCTCTCGCTAATAAATTTTATAAATTTGGAATGGAGCAAGCTACCAACTTGAATTTTAGGAATATTGTTCAAATCAAACACTAGCTGAGTGATTTAGAAGCAGATTTTAAACATGGCGTTTGACCTAACGTAAAAATAAAGCCTTGTCTGCCCAGAAAATACACTAGTAGCTCAACGCTTATGATGATCTTGATTCGTAGTATCTAAGTTATCGGTTTACACAAGTTATTCTTCTCATCTGGGTTCGTATGAAGCGCACACTTCACAAAGCTTCACCTGTGCTTAATTTTATGTATGTTCTAGGCGCTCTAGCTAAACAGTGAGCGGAAAGGCAGTGCTTGGTGTAACCTTGTGCCAGGCAGATCCGTCTCTCAAAATAATCTGCAAAAGCACACAGTATAAAAACAACCCCTGCTTCACGAATGTTCCCATTTGGGAGCCGAAAGTAATCGGAGCTGCACAGCATTCCTGGCTTTTTGTGGAAGGGGAAGCGGGGCGGGGATGAATTTTTTTTATTCTGCAAGAATATTTATGCAATAATTTTTTTTTGTGTGTGTTTGGTGATTTGGCAAAAATAAGCGCCAGTTGATAAATGGAATGGTAGTGTGTTAAAAGAGTACGAGAGACTGCTAACATGGTAGAACATAGCGCTTAAACGCCTATGATATAATTATGTGGATGAGAAAGGGTAAAGCAACGGATAGCACTGCGGCGATGCAAATAACAGCTGATCAAGGCGTTGAAGCTACAATTATGAGCATTTTGAAGCTGCATGTAAAATATAAAATCGGAAGGCAATGCACAGAAAGTTATTAAAATTTGGTTCCAAACCGTTCAGTACGCGTTTGTTTTGAAATAAATTTGAGAAATTCAAACTCTTGGCTTGTTCCTTTCCGAAATTTATAAATTTTTTAGCCAAGAAACAGCAAATTTTGAAAGCTGATTTCTAGCCACTGAAGCAGTCATATGGGTAGGAAAAATCTGAAATTTCAAGTATTTACTTTGTGTGTCTGTAGCATATTCCAGGCCAGTTTGAATATCTTTGGATATTCCAAGGCACTTGAAACGAGAGTATGAACCCAGGCCGGGACGCAGCAGGCTTTTCAATGCGATCATGCGTTTTTGCACTAAACTCGCAGGTCGCTATTAGCAAGAATGATTCCTACGCTATAGCCTAACACATGGGCTCATATTGGCCGTGCTTTGATTCTTTCCGGCTTGCAGGAGGAAGGGCGTCAGTTGGAAAGAAAATGGTGCACTATAGAGCCGCACGTACATCCAGGTGCATGATTACCGGTTTTTTGCATGAAGTCCGGTCATTTTTTCGGTGAATGCTCACTTTGTGAAAAGATGACGAACGCAAATTTTCAGTCCACTAAAAATTTTTGCTCGAGCGGCCGCTTGTTAAAAAATCCATGTATGCAAATTAACTAATGTTTATTTACATATACGATTTGGTTCGGTTCCGAGTTGCGATGGATTTCTTAACTATTTGCGGGTTGAGGAGCTGCTTGAGACTGTGATTGCGGTGCTTGACAGATGAATTTAAAATCTTTGGCTCACACGTGCATAGATGATATCCCTGCAAAGTTTCAGCTTC
>UYRT01000082.1:0-14898 GCA_900617915.1 Gongylonema pulchrum
CACACACACAGCCTCTTCCCAATATGCGTTTTTGCAATTTACATACATGCAAAAACGCATAAAAACCGGTAACTGTGCCCGCTTCTTGATACATCCTGCTTATGTTACTCCTAAGATCGTTTGGATCGTTTCTCGCTAATGATAACCATTATTGGCGATCAATTCCCAGCTTTTCTTCAGTGACAAACAAAATTATATGACAGTTTCTCCAGTCATTTTGAAGACTGTTACTGATACCAAGCAATTATGAGATGCTTATACAGAAATTTGTTTGCGATTAACATGTTAGTAAGAATGCTATGTACAAAATACTGAAAGATTTTTTAGTTTTTTAAGAAGTTGGTGAAAAATTCTTACTTCTGAAGAAAGTAGGAGACAGTTTATTCCGTCTTTTTCTAACTCACTTCCACACGCCCTCTTCCTCCTTCCATGCGACACGCAAGTGCATTCTAAGATCATTTCTCAAATGTCAAAATTCACTCACTCGCTGCATTCTTTGATATTAACTAAACCATCGGCTCCTGCCATTTTTCTCTCAGACGGCTAAACAGCTTAGACTTCTATTGCCGCGGCAATAGCAACCTCACTGCCTCATGCGTTTTCAAACTTTTATTGCAATTGTTCGGAACATGTTTGCTTTGTTTTAATAAGTGTCGGGGCCAGAACTTGCACAGGACGAGAAAATAATACAATTTTTAAAAATAAAAGAAATTTTGAAGTTTCTTTTTAGTTTAGCAGCCTCTATCCTAATAGAAAATTAATGATTACTTAACAGAGGTGGAGGAAAAATGAAGGGAATCCAATGTAGTGTAAGAATCAGCTTGATTAGCACTATGACACCAAGTGGATGAGAGAGACCCCGAACAGCGAAGAAGTAAAAAACTGCTAGCCAAAAAATCGCAAAATGAAAAGCGACGGTGAAGCAGTAATTGTTTAGAAGAATAATTGAGATTATTTGCTGGCGTTATCAAAACAAAGACAAAAATTTTATCACACACTGTATGGAAAAATGGTATCACCTTATTTTTTTACAATTTACGCTTAATATGAGGATGATAGCTTTGCAAAAAACGCAGCAGGGGTAAAATGCTTGTCCATTAGTTTTTGTATTGTTCTGACCATCTGCAAATCTACTTCGAATCAGTGTTCACTAAAAGGCTTTTTTTGCATCTGGAGGATAGAATTCATGACATTCAGTCTGCCATTTCCGTTCATCGCTGATATGACCTTTCAGAACCTTGTAACACATAAAGTTGACTATTGGTGTGGCTGTCATTCGTTCCTTTTTTCGCTTTTTGGCATTTGGAAAACTAATAGAACTGGACTGGCAATATTTCTTTCATTGGAGGAACGATACAAGAACGATTTCTTGGAATATATTTTTCAAAATAAATTTTTATTTCGTAAAAAGTTCTTTCAAAAATTTTTTATTTCAATTAAATTTAGTCGTTTATCAATTTTTTCAATAAAGTGCTGAAATGTAGGTAAAATAAAATTATTTTTCAACTGTTTTGAAAAAATTTCATTAAAAATCCATTCGTCACCACGCATCGATCTTCTGCAGAAAGCCGTACATATTTCTTTGATTCCATATGCCTGGATGTTTCCAATTCGAAGGAATTTTGGAGCAAAAAAATAAAAAAAATTTTTTTTGACTTCCGTTCAAACTGCGAACAATCTGTGTGACAGTTCATGTCTGCTTCTGAAAGATCACTGCGATAACTCGTGGAAATGACGCCTCCATAACCCACTAGACGAGGACCGTTAGCGAAAAGAGCAGCAATCGCTTGAAGAAATAGCATTTGCGATGTGCCGCCACGTGTTGACATGTTGCTGGCTTTAATCAAGCAAAATGAGTGCGCCAGCGCATTTGGGATGAAATCAAATCAGCTGAAATTGTCATAGCAACGAATGGCACGGTAAGGGAGGCACTCGGCTGCAAGTTACCCACATGAAGGTGCTTTTTAATCAGCATATGCTTCGAATGATACAACAAACAGCACCGATCCAAATTCATCGCTGTTATCCATCCTTCCGGCTAGAATAACATACAAAAATGACAATATTTCGCTTATTGCCGACAGTTTCTCATTGCTTTTCTAGCTTTTTGTACTGCTTTCTCAGCAAAAAAGCGTTGATTCCTTTTTAACTATATGATACTGCTTTTTCCGGTGAAATGCTATTTTGCTGGTGACAACAGATCTTTCCTTTGTGGCTGAAAACTTTTTCATTTTCTCTGGTCATTTTTAAGGCCGTACAAGTAATTTTCAAACCCTCGCGGGTTCTCGGATCCTTTCTTCGAATTTTCCTTTCGAATGCCAGGCTGACCCAATTACTGCTGGTTACTAATGACATATAGAATATATTTAAAAAGTGAGAAATCCGTCCGCAGCAACTGAGTTCAACAAGAAAATTCTATAAATTCGCCTTTCACATGCTATTCTGTGTCCACTACGAGGATACTCGTTAAAAGCATCGGAGCTCCGCTCCGATGTTTCGCGCAGGTTTAAAAAACAACATTCTCTTCTCTATAAAAAGTAATTGCTGTGTGGCGCAGGGAATGAATTTAATTTGTTTTTCTCGGAAAAGCCGAAAACACATATTTGTGCAAGCAAAATTTTTGACGTTCCGAGCTTCGCAGCTGCCTTTCAAATTCACCTCAGGTTTATTTTTGCTAAACGCTTACAGTTTCAGTCCTGTACTGGCAACACTTCAAAACCTTCAGTGTAGCGACGACCAATGGGTGCTGAAGCAAAGCGTTACCTTCAGGAGCACTCTATACCACAGCTTTTTGAGGTCTTTCTTTTTTTCTCTTTGAATACTAAATGTGCTTCTGAATTTCCAATTCTATTACGCAAACGCACAATGCCTTAAAAGTTTGCTAAAGCTGAATTTTACTGAAAGTGTTGATACTCCTTAAGATTTCTGTGCAACAGTTACATTCGTTTGTTAACATATGTGTGTACTGTAAATGTGTTACGCACTTATGCAGATTTGTTTGTTTACATATGTGTGTGCTTTGCATGCGCTTATTCACGTGAAATAATGAATAATGTTACAGCCTTTTTATACGTTTTTGCGTATGTGCAAATGCAAAACGCATGCTGTGACGAGCCATGGTGCTGGGTGTGCGTGTGTGTGTGTGTGTCTGCATGTGCACATGCGCGCGTCTGTCCGAGTATTTCAACTAGTCTATTAAGCAGGCTTCGACGCTAAAATTTTGCCAGTGTGTTCCCCGGCCAAGTGCCGTGCCTGGGCCGCGGTAGCAGCCTTCACGCACATCTAGGTCCCGCGTAGAGCGCGCGGAAGTTTTGCTGAGAAAATTGCTAACATAGGAACTAAAAAAACTGGAAGGCTGGAAGGCTGAAATTTTGGAAGGCTGAAATTTTAAGGGATCTTTGCAGCTCCCGTACAGCTTTTGGGTGTGAGACTTAAATCCCAGGTGTACGTGGTTCTCACAGATGGACCCATGAAATTTATCGACGGGAAAATTGCTAACTCGGGAGCGAAGAAAATCGGCAAGCTGAAATTTCAACGGAACGTCCCTGTCTAAGTACAGTGTAGTTGCAGAATTAACTTCCTGAACGTCGAAAACTGTGTTACAAATTCTATCTACTGGGTTTCCCAGCAACATTACTACAGCGCGAAACACTGCAAAAACGCATGATCGCATGGGCCCACCTGGTGTGCATCGCTAATGATTATTATCAGTAGTAGCCGAGTTATTACTTTTGTTCTGTGCAAAAAGAAATAAATCAAGTAACTGCAGTGCGAATCAAGAGGGAGAAGAATGTATTCTGACTGTAAGCTATTGTCAGGCTCCAAGAACTGAGTCACAAGCAAGCCTTATAACATTATGAATTGTACTAATGATTCTCGCTTCTAGTCGCACATAAACTCTTGCTTGTGTTTCTAGCGAAGGAGTGAAGCACAGACTGCACCATGATCATGCAGCACCTTGGCCAGATATTTCGGTTTTCTTATTTTTAGCTAAAGAAAGTGGCTTTTGCTCCACATTTGATGTACTGAGAGGGCAAAAAAAAAATTAAAAAATTATTCGCACATACTCCCAAATACACTTATCCAAAATCTTTTTTTTCATATCATAACTGTGTAGCAAATGTCGCAGAACTAGTGCAGTGAACCAAGGCACACATACCGGTCTGAAGCCACCAATTTAAATGATTGATATAAGCCAGGAAATTGCTATTCCTGATTCCTCTGACAGCACGAGAAGCTTTCGGTTCCACTCTACTGCTGTACATTGGGGACCTTCGCTTACTCCTCAGCTGAAGAATTGGGTGCGAGTAGGGATGAAAATCATCAGTATAGTTTTTTTTCTGCCCAATTTGCACGCGTTTACAGTCTTTATTCAGTTTTATACTGTCCTATCTGTGTCACAACGTCCCAGATTTGGCGCAGATTTGTTTTGCTACCACTTTGGCTACATCCAAGTGCTTCTTTTTCTCAAAGAGAGAGTAATGTCGAGTGAGACTTTTGATATTTGGAGAAATTTCAGTCTCAGGTTCGTTTCAGTCTAAGAACTCTCAGGTTATACGTGTACACAGTGGCACTAACTGCATCAACAATATGGATTAAAGTGGTGACAATTACAGACTAAGAGAAATCTCACCATGAACTAAGAGCAGTATTATTATGTTTTGTTATGTATATGTGCATTGTGCAACAAAGCCTCAAAAAGCGATTAGCGAACATGCGCTGCGTCCCTCAGTCGGCCTTCTTTATTCACACCTCTCAATAACGTTTTCTCCGCTAAACTTCACAAATTTTCTCACAGCTGCTTTTTTTGATGCTTTCCTCAACACTAAGCTATCAGATGTGCCATGATCGCAGCCTGTCTTTGCATCAAAAACTTGTTGAGCAGTTTCTTTGAGATTGTTGTGAACAAGATGCATAACCGGATGGTCAGGTTTTTGCTGGTGATACCGACGCTTCTTCTTGCACCACACAACTTGTGTTGGAATGTTCGTTTTAATCAGTCAAATGAGCTTAAGAAGAATATCTTCGTTTCCCGGGAAACGCAAAATAAGTATCTGTTCCATCGAATAATTTATTGCTACTTCAACATTTACAATTACTGTTTGTTGTTTCCAAAGGCGTCGAGAACACCAGCAGTCTGATCATCAGGCGATGCCCACGCTGATCAGGAAAGCTGGAAAATTTGCCAGTTATACAAATACGAATCGTAGCTGATCAAAATTAGCATCATTTCTTGCTGATATTGTTGTATGCGGATTTTTTTATCGAAACACTGATTTTTCATTTCGAAAGCCTTTCTGAATTGTCCTGACCAGAAAATCCTGAAACTTTAAAAAATACCTTGCTTTATTGGTGCTTTTCAACTCATGTAGTAGGAAAAATTACCAAGGGTGGATAGCTGCTTCACGGGAATTCAGCGCATGGAAAAATCTGTAGGCTGATTTCGGGTTTGGCGCATTATACATGAGTCAAGATTATGCTCTCAAAAAGCGAAAAAATTTAGCTGCTTATTTCTGTAGCTAAATTGTCAGGGCTGTCAAAAATTTAAATAAAACCTACGGTGGAGCATTCTTTGCTTAGAAACTGATGTTGTTTTAAATTTTTTAGTTATATCTTTTTATATTTGAAATACGACAAGTATTTTTTAAATATCGAGAATACTCGGATAGTCGGGTCGGAAATCCCTTGCTTGCTATGCTTTTGGTGGACCCCCCGGCCAGCGAACGTAACACTGTTTGACCCTTGCACTTGCGCGCAAAACACAATTGGATTAGTGGTAAAGAGGCGCAATAGCATTCAGTGTTTGTGGGTCGTCAGTTAAGTGACAGTTGAAAAGCCAGGTTGGAACGTACTAAGCTTGCCGGTACCATCATGCATTTTTGCGCTAAACTTGAAATAGGAACTCAACTGCACGGATGGATGTTGCTTCACACCTGCCTTGTGCGCTCACACCATAAATCATTGTAAGTTTTGCAAAAAGGAAGATGAACAATTTCCGTTAGTGGTCCTTGTTTGAAAATGACCTAGCTGTTCAGTGAGCAAATTTCCCACCAAAAATATAAGTGCCGGTACACAAGAATCACGATACGTGGAGGACTGAATTTGAAATCTTTAAGTTGTATTTGGATGAGTGATATTCTCTTAAAATTTCAGCTTTCCAGCTTTTCTGCTTTCCGAGCCAGCAATTTCCCCGTCTAAACTTTCACGTGCTCTTACTTGTGAATCACAGACCCCTTGAGGCTGAGTTTAAAATTTTTAGATCATGAAAAAAATGCTGAGAGAATATCCCTGCAAAGTTTCAGCTCACTACCTCTTCTGGTTTTCGAGATCGCTTTCCCGCCAAAAAATTCGCACGTTTTTTCGAGGCGCTCGTAGTTAGGATCCAGGCGTGCGCGGGCGATGGCATTAAAACGGGAGGGTCGCATATGGTGTGGGCACATACTCCCGAAGTTTCAGCCTTCTTGCTTTTCTGGTTCCCGAATTGAAAATGGTTGACAAAAAGTGCGAACATAGACACATACATAATGAAAACCAAAGAAATTCACAGCGCATTTTGAGGAGCAACATAGAATTTGTCAGATAATGGATCTAAATTTGACTCGATCGGTACAGGGATTAGATTGAGGAAAATTGTTGTGTCTGTCAAATAGTTTATAAATACATGTTTATGTCTCCAAATTTCCTTCGTTACGTTACGACAGGTCAAACAGAATATCTTACAGGGTCTAATCACAGGACTAATATACAACAAGCCAAATGATCCGATCGAATTCCTGGAGAATGCAATTGGTAAAGTGCGGCAGAATCCGGACCTAGAGTACAAATGGGATTCGTTCGTCGATGAGGAGGTTTTCCGGCGATACGAGGAATCTGCTGAAAATGGTTGGTGGCTTTTTACGATGCAGTAGTCGAGACTGTTTTTTATGATTAGCTCTCCACTACGCCTAGGCAATCACATAGTAGCGTAATCGCTGATGCGGAGATTAGCGTTAGCTTTTGCAAAGAAATGCGCAGTTTTTCGGATGTGATAAAGAAGCTAATTTCACATTTCTAATCAGCAACATCATTTTTATTATCAAACTCCAAATGAAAATGTCTTTCTGGAAAGTTTGCTTCCCTACATCTTGAATTATTCTGGTTACCATAACAACTAATATTATTCGTTTGGTTAAGATTTTTATGCAACATTGCTGTTTTCCACGTATTTTGCGTGAGTCAAAAAACGCTTTGTTGACGAAATGGTGCTAGATTTTGTTAAGTATTTGTGCGCCTGTGCTTTTATTTGTCTGGCTGCATACTGACGCATCAACGTGTATTTGTGTGTATGTTTGTTTGTGTGTGGTATGGTGTATTAGTGTGTGTACGTGTGTGTGTTTGTGTACGTGTGTGTGTGTGTGTGTGTGTGTGTGTGTGTGTGTGTGTACATATTTGTTGTATATAGTAAAGTAGACAAAAACACATGCGGACGGATGCATGTAAACGTTCGACACGAGCAGATACAAGGGTTTACCTTTTAGTAAAACGCGACCGAGCTGATTTTGTGTGATGCCAGAAACGTTATTGTCAGGTTAAAGTCAGTTTCTGCCTTTGAGAAAACTGCTGCGTGTTTTCTTGAATCGTTCCTGTAAAAATCTGGCTATCGCATATGCCGAATAGTCAGAACTGATATCAGCTTGCTTTCAAGCATGCAACTGAAATAACCAATTGAGAGCTTTGCCAGCGGATGCGTACTGTTTAAAATTATGCTACTACACTTTTAGTTGTTTCTGTCTCATATCGGAAATAAATTATGAACGGATTTGGCTTTTTGAAGTGATAAAACTCAAGTCAGAGTGAGTTCGAAAATATCAATCACATTTTCAAATAAATAGCAGCGCGCACTAGCGTAACCGGTGCGATCGTGCGTTTTGCGCAGTTCCGTTCAGCGAACGTTTGCCTGCTAAGGACTCTTACTGTTTTGTACTTTCGTCTATGCAAAAATAGTAGAAGTGTTGTCCAGTTCCTAATTTTCTTAATTCCCCACTAAACCTCGTACAACAAACATTCTTCCAAAATCAGCCTCCTAATTTTCTGGTTTTTGAGTGATTTTCGAGCCAAACTTTTATGTGGTCGAGCGTAAGAACTCGGCATACTTGGGAATTAAATTTGAGTTTTTGTGGCCTCTGCACAGGCAGAAAACATCCTCCTGAAATCTTCACCCCCTGCCTCTTTTGGTTCTCGGGTAATAATTCCCCTTGCCAAAACATTCACAGGAACGTTGAGCTCCAGTAGTATATGAAAGCTGAATTTGAATTTACAGGATCGCACGTGAGCAGAGGGCAATATAATCTAAAACTTCGGCTTCCCAGCTTTTGTGGTTCCCAAGATAATAATTTTCCTCGTCAAAGCTTTCGCGGGTTCATATATGATACCAGCGGGTAAGTGAAGGCCGAATTTAAATTTGCAGAGTTACACGTGGGCGGGAAACATTCTAAAAATTTCAGAGTACCAGCTTTCGTGGTTCCTGAGTTGAAAATGCGGAACAAAACGCACTTGGATGGACACACACACACGCACACGCAGACACACAAAACACACACGCCAACATATACACACAGACAACCCCGTAACAATATACTTTTTGTACTGCTATTATCCAGGAAAAACGCATAAAAAGCAGAAGCAGTCCTTCCAATCAAAAATTTCTTCGGTTCAACTGTGATTTGGCCCTATGTGTTGTGCTCCTTTTTCCAAGCCAAAATCTTCGATTTCTTGAATATGTGTCTCAGAAAGAAAAACGACAAAAAAGCATAAACTCGTGAAGTCAAGATAATTGTTGGTTGCAGTGCAAAATCATTCATCCCGCTAAGGAGTCTGATGCTTTCTTGAAAAGCCGCAAACAACCACCATTCTAATCCGGAAGCCTTTAAAATCATACACACAGGCACTCACCTACTCTCCGACTTGCCTAGGCAAACGACCTCCGCCTACACCTTAGCTTTGCTTGTTCGCACTTGACGAGTGCTAAGTGAGTACCTATTGTTTGCCGTGCGCCTATTCTGTTCACCTCGGATGACGACTGCCCGTGTGATCACGGCCATATAAGCAGTGGTCATTATCAACCGCGAAACAATTATCCCACTAACGCTCGTGCTGCAGCCGAAAGTTTGGGCGATTTTGGTGGTCATGTAACCACTTGACGTTTGAATAATCCGAAGCTAAATATTACTGAACATTGCAAATTTATTTGCCTTTGTGCTAATCTAAGCTGACTGCAGAACAGTTCCCTTGCTAAAACAACCACCTGATCCCGGAAATATTTCTCTTCCGCATTCATTCCCTGAAAAGTTGTTGTTCTTGTGCAAATCGCTACTTTGAGTTAGCAGATGTTTTCCACTGCATGTCATTTCTGCAGCTGATAACTTTTCCGTTTCTCTTTGAGTGTTTGTCAATTCGTGCATACTGCCTCAATTAAGCAAGCGAGAATGGCTCACCGCGACCGTATCTCTGCAGAGACCAAATCAACCAAATCTGTCCTTGCAAAACTTAACAAAAACTCTGCTTCCGTTCGAAAACCTACTAAAACGGTTACAATAAATGAATGTAAGTCCCTTTGTCCTGTTACAAACCTATTAAATCTGTACATGTCTACGTATGCATTTGTGTGTGTGTGTGTGTGTGTGTGTGTGTGGATTTTTATTCGAAGTTTTTAACTAAGCAACCGGAAAAAGCTAAGGAACTGAAGTTTTAGGAAGATGATCTCTGCTCATGTGCTCCTTTGCAAATTTAAACTTTTCTCTTATCCTTAGGTCTTGCTGTAGACATGTGAAAGTTTTGGCGAGAAATTTCCCAGCTCAGAAAACAAAGAGCTGTAATTTTCGAAAACTGTTTCCCGCTCTGTGCGCCTGTAGAATTTCAAATTCTGCTCCCACTCATGCTTACGTCTCAGTCACAGTCACGCGAAATTTCACTTATTAAGGTTTTGGTGAGAACAGATCTTTCCTTTGTGGCTGAAAACTTCTTAATTTTCTCTGGTCATTTTTAAGGCCTTGCAGGTAATTTTCAAACCCTCGAATGCTCTCGGAACCAGGCAAAGTAGAAGGCTTAAGTTTTAACAGGATGTTTTCTGCCCAAGAAAATTGATTTTATTTTCTACACGCCTATGTCTCATGTGCGGGCGCTTAAAAACCCAGGCGAGAAATTGTTGTCCCTTTTCTAACTGCGCTGAGGAGAGTTGAGCAAAACCTTTGATCGCAGGGGTTGTCTGGTGTGTGCGTGTGTCGCTATTTACTACTGCTGGCATGTTACTAAACAAAACCGCGAAATTTTACCGTTTTTTTTTAACTAAATAAAAGCGGATGGAAAGCGCAGTTCCGAGAAGAAACTCGAAAAGCGGCAATGATGGAAAGGAAGGGCCCTTCAGGTTATTTTTCCAAGGATCGCAAAGCATGTCTCGGTTTTTCTTTAGAAAGTTAAAAATAATTCTGTTATCTGTTAATTCAGCAAAAAAATTCATTTGTGTTTGGCAAGGTGCCAGTGAATGCTGTTCAAAAAATTTCAAAATGCCAGTAACTCAGAAACTCAAAAGCCCTTCCGCACTCACTCTGTGTGAGAAGCGAAGGTACACGGCAATTAGAACCCCGACTAACAAGGTTGTCGAAAGCTTTTCTGTTCGAGGGTTTATCGTCTTCACGTCGTTTTCGCCTTCTCTTTTACTTTCTCATTACTCTTTTTTCATCATACATATGGCGAGAGGAAGCTGTACTAATTATCCCCACTGCCAATCGTATGCTGCTTTCGGTCTGTGATTACAGCTAATGGATAAAATACAAATTGCTTTCTGAATGTCTTCACTGCACATGTTTGCAGATTGACCCCCACATCCTTTTATGCTATTACTGCTTACATGTAAGCTGATAGCAGGTCTGACTTCCTGGCGTGTGCCACTTTTAAGAGGAGTATTTTTCATGAAATTTTGCTAAAATTACTGAGCCACAGCACACTCTTAACTTTTCACATATTACTGAACTGAGGGCGTGAGTGAGATTTTCCATTTCATCTCATTGCTTGATTTTAAAGTGCTTTTCATGTATGCTTAGTTCCAACTACATTTCAAGTTCAATTTCTGAGTTAATAAAAGATTTTGCTTTGAAGGGTCTAAGAAATTGTCTGCGCCAGTTATCCTAACTATAGACATTAAAGCAAATAATATCGAAACTGAGCCTGCGTTGACTAGTCATAAACAGGAAATGTGTTATTGAATTCACTGCAGGTGGTCAGTAAATAAACTACCTCATGGATTATTGGGCTCAACAGTCGCAGCTCAAAACTCCGAAATACTGAAAAAGTGAATATTTCAGACCTAAAAATTGTGCCGGTTGAAAAGGTAAGGAAGCCGTCGAAATCCAGGAGCAGCGCAGCAGCCAGTCGACAGACTCAGAGGTTACTCTTTGAAAATTTCCATGTAAAATCAGTAGTGCAGCTAGTTTCTGAATCTGAGTTTGAAGCTCAGTCTGTGCTAAACTTGTTTTTGCCTATTTTTCACTGCATCCGACGTGTGGGAGCATCTCAGCTACATTACTGGCAAGGGGTAAACGTGGTCTTGATATTCTTGTTATCTTCTGTATTGACTTACGCTCATGCTGCAAAATTCAGTGGCTGTTTCAACTTAATTCTTGCATTTACTTCCTTTCTGTGTGCCAGTTGATTCAGTTTACCGCCTTCTTTTCTCCATGCAGACAGTTTTGGCGTTTTCGTAAGGTAGCAAGTGAGGAAACTATCACTTTTCTTTCACTATTCGAAATGCAAAGAACCTAGTTATGTCGACCAGGTGTTGTTCTACTGTACCGTACTTTTCCGATATCAACGTGATTGGCGATCTTTGAGGTTGGAGCGTTTTGCTCAGATGGTGATCCAAATGTTTATTCCCCCTGCTTTCTTTTTTTTGATGTTCTAAAGCACTAAGTACATCACAGTCCGCCCGCTGGTTGTGTGATCTTCGTTCTACCTATTAAAGAATTTTAACAATCTTTCGAAATGATCATCACCTGTGACAATTTGTGCTAAAAATTAGTCTCATGTAGATTCCTGACTGAGAATACAGTTTTGTCCGGTTCGGAATCAAAAGGCCTGACAGAGCCAAGTGAATCACTAAAATCAAATCCACATCCGATTGTCTAGATGGCCGAAGTAATTTTGCCCCATGCAAAAGAGGCTCATTATTCATCTTGTTGTGAGTTTTCTTTTAGAAAATAGCTTCTCCGGCGTCATCAAGTAAATATGTTCTTTTTTCTTTTTTGCAGTAATATGCTGTTGTTATGGTGGAATTCGCATGCCTTCAGAAACCACAATCCCAGCGTTTATTTGGGCATGAGGTTACAACCAAGACAGAAGGAGTTTTAAAATTTGATTTTAGCTCATCAAGTGCGTACTGTGCAGAAGTGAAAAGTGCATAGAGCATCTCTGCTAAATAACATAGACATTCCGCCTATAGAGTACCGTTTGCAGGAAAAAGTAAAATCAGATAGACGAAGAAATGTTGTTCACTTGCCGGCTAAAACTCGACAGACGTCGTGTGCAATGAGTTATACCTTCAGAAACGTGAATAATTCGGATACGTTTGAAAAAGGGGCTGTGCGCACAAACCGGGAAACAATGTAGCCGCTACTAACTGAAGATATACAGCAGAAATTATTTTCAAACTGTTCCACCAAAAAGTGCTGGAACTTCTTCCTCCCTCTCCCTCTCCCCTCCCCTCCCTCCACTCACATTAGCGCTCTCAGTTTTGAACCGCGAACGGAACCGCTTTTTATGAATGACTGTGAACCGGAAGGTAATCGAATCACTCGTCTTCACATCCAGACGCAACACACAAAACCAATGCACCACCGGCTCTTAAACAAAAAAATTTTAGTTCTGCAACCGGATGTGTAAGCTGTGTGTATGCTTAGTCTATATCCTACATCTTCTAGTTGCTGCACCTTGTATAGCACACCTTTTAGTAGCAACTGCTGGCTTTTCGTGTGACTTCCTTGACAATGCTCTTGGTGATTCCAGATTTTTCGTGTGAAAATTCATTACTTTCGAATTTATGATTACAGAAGTGGTTCAAAAACTTCCGTCACTGGTTCGCCTACTGTTGCAACCGTTGCAACTGCCGCAATCGATTTACCGTTACGACCAACATCTATAATGCAAGCGGCCGAATCAGCGAAAATTCCGGATGTCCCAATTATTTTATTCATGGGTATGTTTTTTCACTTCACACGAAACCTTCAGTTTTAACAACCTTTCAAAAAAAATTTGCTTTTTTCTCTCAGATTAAGCAGTTTTGAAAAATTCGAGTTTTTTCAGTCTGAACAGAATGGAGTTTCTTTATGTGGAAGCTACGTGGCTTGCACAAAATTACCCATCTTTCATTAAAATTTTCGCAAAGTTAGGAATTTGCGTTTTGAAAAATTTATCTAGATCTGGCCTTCAGTAATCACTATTCATATGATATAAAATTGCGCTACAGGTGGCCCCGGAGGCGGAAAAACACGACATGCAGCTCGGGTGCAGGAAGCTTTGGGTAAGTTTGGCCTTGTGCACATTTGTATGCCGGATATGATTCGTGCTGCAATTGCCAAATACCAGAACAATTATCCGGAATGGAAAGAAGCTGCACAACGCTATCAGCGAGGTTATTTTTTTAAAGCCCGTAATATATAATGTCAGGCTCACTAATGCAACCATGTAAAAGGGAATGTATTACTATGGAGCATAGGTTTCGTTTTCGAAGCAACATTAAAACTGATTCGACAATTTTTGGAAAAAATAAAAATATCTTTTGATTTTTGGTTCTTATAACTAATATCCGCTGTTTTAAAATCAGCAGTGGCATCCAATGGGGTTCTTACAATTAACAATGTTGTGTTTTTTGGCTCAAAAAAATATTTTTAACAGTAACATTGGTCGTTGACTTACAGTTTGACATGTTGGCAGCCTTTTTGCTGGTCGTTTCTTTGGGAGGCAGAAGGTGTCGGATTAGACGATAGCGTTATAATGGAGCCTCGTAGAGCTAGATAGCGTGCACAGTTATTGTAAAAAAGGATGAAAATTTTGAAAACACGAGAGTTGTGCAAGACCAGTTCGGCAACTAACTCTCATGTAGCATAATAACAAGTTTTTTTTTACGATACTGATGTAATCTCGAGCTAGTTTGCTTCATAGGAGTCTTAATGAACCGAGACACTTTCTTATAATTATAATATTAAAAATTTTCTAATTTTCATTCATCACCTTTCTTTTCTCTCTTTTCTCTTTTTTTCATCCTTTCCTTTCATAACTTTCATTTAATGAAATGTAGGTTAATTGCTCAGGATCGACAAAGTAAGATTGCATTATTCTGCTTTAGGTGAATTGATACCGAACAATTTGGCGCTTTCGCTGGTGAAAGCGGAGATGGGCAAACATCAGGATGCAAAAGCTTTCTTCTTGGAAGGTTTCCCACGTGAAGCACGACAAGTTGAAGATTTTGAGCGTGAAGTTAGCAAAATTCAGGAAATTAGATGACGTGTGCTGAATATCGTTCAGATATCCTCTTTGAAGCTTTTCATTTCGCCTATAATGGTAGCCAAATCCCCCTGTGCCTCCTTACTCTTTGTCCCTCGTTCACATTCTTCATCACCCAGAGGAAGAGCCAATCCAGAAACGCCGGAGATTTTCTCCTCTACAGGATTTTGTTTATAATTCACTCGTGTGTACGCTTACTTTGAAACTCAATTTTTATGCATTTTTGCATTTACGCAAATGCAACCCAGGCTGGAACGCACCAGGCTCTCGGTGCGATTATGCGTTTTTGCACTAAACTCTCTGATCGCTATTAGCAGGAATGATCCCTACGCTGTAGCCTAACACTTGGGTCATATTGGCGTGCTT
>UYRT01000083.1:0-14886 GCA_900617915.1 Gongylonema pulchrum
CCGACATCTACAACTGACATACCACATAGTTGCACAATTAACTTCTCGAACTTCGAGGGTCAGTATACTGCAGGGTTAGCTACTGTGATTCCTTCCGATCTTGTTACGGCACGAGAAGTGCAAAAACGCACAATCGCACCGGCCCGCCTGGTACGTTCCAGCCTGGGTTCGCATCGCATTGCTGCAAAAAACGCATAACAAAACAATTTGGAATTCAAACGTATCCATTCAGCACGAAACTGAAGCAATTTTCATTTCATCACCAAAATTGTTTTTAAGCATTTAGCGTTGCCGAGATGCAGCCGCATGTTCGGTACAGCTACTTCTGCTCCTCGGACCCATTATAATGGCGCCATTCTGTTAAGAATTAAAAATAGTCACGTCTAATTTACGAGCACTTACAACTTGACCAGCAGGTGCATTTAACAATATCTGGAGTTATAAGTAAGCTTCCTCCGCTGCATTTCAACTAACCTGCGAAGCTAGCGATTACATAAGATAACGTATGATGAGTTCTGATGAATGCTAGACGAAAACGAAATCATTGTCGCTGTAAATTCTTTAGAACTGAAAATCTCCACTTCAGCGAGAAATCATCGATGAGCTTCAAACAAAAAAAAAGCGGAAATTAAGGGACAGCTAGTTGCTGCTCGATAGAGACATAATTCTCGAATGTCCAACGAGCGGCGGTCAATGCCTATCCTCCTCCGCTTTAAGCATTTGTTTGTCTGGCTGTCAGCTGCATTTACTAAAAGGAGCAGTGCCTATGGGAGAAGTTCACATTCATTAGCCGCACGGGTATGCATGCAGTACCCAAAATGGAAAAAAAGAGTGCTTTCGATAAATTTTGTCAAAGGAAACAATGGACCAGTGTGAATGCGTTGCTTAGCTTAAAGGAAAAATTGGATATAACTGAAACAAAACAAAAATCCGACAACAAAAATGTCCTCTCTCTCTACATAAGATGTTCGTAATAAGGATGTCATCTGTTATCCTAAGCAAGGACGACAACCAGATGTATTCCAGCTTTCGTTTTGCGTTCAGCCTGCTACAAACAGAACCGCGGAGGTGCGGTGATTGATTTGCTGTAGATGAAATGCTTATAGGTCAGAGGCCGTCTGCCGAAAATAGTTTTCTCGGCAGTTTGTTTGACGATCCATACTGCTGAAGTACACAACTAAATTCTCTCCTGTCTTCTCGTGCCTCCGTTCATACCTCCTGCAGCCGGGAAGCTTCGGTATATTGGGCTATCCGGGCGTGTGCATACAAGCTATCTAACCGTTTCACATTTCTTCACAAAAAAAAAATCGTTACTTTACATTTGCGCATACTCGGATGCTTTTTTTGTAAAAAGAGTTCGAACCACTGGATTTTGAATTTACAGTTCTATTTCAGAATGTAATAAAAAACGTTGCACTTTAAGAAGAACATTTACAAAAAGGAGCACACTGGAAGCGAAAATAAATGCCTAAAATTCAAAATTTTTTGACTCCTTATTCGTATCTTTATCTCCTAGTGTTGATTTGAATGTCTAATTCCTCAAAAGTCTCCTACTCAGACTTTTACGGGCAGCTTATTTCATTCAATTGGGTAGAGTTTCTGGGAGTGCAAAACTTCTGCGCGTCCCACGGGAGCTTTCGAGAAGCATGAAACTTGGGATTTTATTCCAGAAAAAATCCCCTCGGGCTGTATTTTAAAATCAATGGACGCAGCAAAGTAACAACAGGCTTCATATCTTGATAAGCGTTGTGAAAAAAGAGACTTTAACTCATCCGGTAGTTGTAATCCAGGCAACCTAGGGACTTAAAGCCCTATAAAGCCTTATTTCTTAATTGTTCATTTTGTGACGATCCTGTCGCCCTTCTTTGTACCTGCCGTCTCTGTTTCGCCACAGTCCCACAAATTAGTTTTACCTAGAATCTGTAAACAACCAGAAATATTACAAATAATAAGAGAAGGAATAAAATAGTGGATGCACTGAGTTGTGTACTGCTCACTTGTCCTGTGCAGCAATTAAACATCATTACGGGGATGGGTGCTGAACGCGTGCCATTCCGATAACATTCAGGCAAAGTACACTCTCACTTCGAGGCCACAAACTGTCACCTCGCTACTATCATTCGTAAAACGAGTAAGGGCTAAAATTATGCAAATTTTTGCATCGTCATCAATTTTTACCCAACAGAATATTTTTCAGACACTACTGTAATGAATAGTGACATATATGTCCAAGAGGCAACAGCACGAGCATTTTTTTCATCCACATTATTCTGAACACATATTAAGTCGATACAGCTCTTTTACTATGTGTACAACCAGTACTGCATGAAACTGGTTGATATGAATACTATATGAAAAACGATTAATTGTTCCTCGAATTGTTCTTCGAATTTGTTGGAGAAAATAACGCGCATTCCACTTTCTCACTTGCTCCCTGCTGAACTAATAATGCCAGCACCTGTGCACCAGACGTAAGATCATCAGCAAAAACAGGGCAAAATCAGAAAGCCGATTTAAATCACTCAATTTTACAGAATACATTTCGCTCAGCGTAATTCATTCATTTCTATGTAACTGTGTCACTTCTGGCTGAAGACGATTGGAGTGCCAAGCCGCAGCGTGGAATTTGTACGGAAATACATAAATCTGATAATGCTCACCAGCAATTCAGAGCAGTGTTCTGATTTTACAACATGTATTTTCCGGGGACGTAACTTGCACAAGCGTCATTACATTCAGTGAATGCGTGAGCCGAAGGTACTGCGTCATGGTGATCCTTTGACACATCCGATGTATAGAGTATGCTTTTTCAGAGTTTTATCATCAAAATTTATTGAGTGGACACAGTTCAGAATGCGTGGGGAGTGAAAAGCCCGTCTTGTATTATTCAGTTTGTTTAAACTGGTAAAGTAAAAGCTCAGTAGGCTCAAAACCAAAATGCTAGTAACTCTGAAGGTTCATAGCTGATTCTAAACTGTTTAATCCACAAATTTTTTTGTTCTCAGCCAATGATGTTAACTCACTGGGTGCGTATTCATTAATCAGGCTGCAACGCGCTATTTATAAAAATCAAACCTCATAGTTTTAAGTACCTAGATTTTGAGTACCTTGGCCTCAATATAAATTTCAGTTTTTGGCCTCCTGCAAGGTCGAGGACTACCTCACCAAAAATTTCGCCTGGTTACATTTGTAACTCTTAATTTGGATTATCTAACAGACACACATAGACATGATCTCGTTGTCATACTTTTATTTATATAAATGAGAATGCATACAAAATAAAAAGAGAATGTGGATCAGCTTTAACGAATTGTGGTAAGCAATGAATTTTGCAGGAGCTCTGGGCTAGTGAGTTTGAAATGATTTAAAAAAGGCTGGAGGATATGAGGGTGGAAAAAAGATAAGTAGATGTCACTGGACATGAAAGGGAATCCTGGATATGTTTGACGAAATTGGGATGAGGCGACAGGAGGGGAGAAGAATAGGGCGGACCTCAGTACTAATCCTTTAGTCCTCTGTCCTGCTAATAATTTGCATGTGGTGCGAGTTGAAGAGAGAAAAGTCGGCATGGCGGACAGAGGGGAGGGGGGCGCCGAAGAAGATGAGAAGAGTATTTTGAGAGGGGCTGAAGGTCGAAACATACGGACCAGATTGGATTCGTTTTGCATACCCCCTGTAAAACATTAAGGTGAGCAGAGAGTGGACAGTCAGTGGCCAAAACCAGCCTCGTCCGCTTCTACCTTCATTCACGCCTCATTTCCATTTCTAGCAGGAGCAGCATCTCAGAAAAAGGAAGCCGGCCATACGTATATTGCTTTCCTTATAAGGTTTCTAAGCTTTATTCAAGGAAAGCTTTCGACTGAGGACAATGCTGCCCTTTTACGTTACTACTGACAACATTCAGTTTCGAATCTTTGAATTATCGAAGTAATTGTGTGCATTATTCCGTGTTAGCTTCTTGAGGCCACCTAATTACACACCACTTGCTTCGCTGTGCATTATTTTCCACTTATAATGATGCACAGAGCCGGTGCCCCAAACAAAGAATTCTTAGCTTTTCATATGTCCCTTGATAAAATACATTTGCAGGCATAATGAGCAGTAATCAGGACGAGCACTGCCGAAAATCCTAAGACTAGCGACAGCTGTTGAATACCTGCATAATAATTTTTAGTCAGAAAAAAAATACATAAGCAAGCAGCGAAGACCCAATCCAGTGATTGAAGTACAGTAGTGCTATAATTAAAAGTTGACGTTATAAAACACTTTCGCACATACAGGCGAGATAAACGGAAAATGAATTGTCTGAACAGGCTTCAGATAGGTTCTGGATGTGTCGGTTAAAGAGGTGCGGTCGGGGAGTGATGAGTTCGCTGTAACGGAGACAGAGATCTGAATAGGAGGGAAGCACAATACACTAGCTAAATGCTGCTATAAGGAGCGGAGGAAGGGGATGAGCAGCTGGGAGACGCCTTGCCCTTCCCTCCTTCGGAATGGCCAACTGGCGGGCCAAATGCCTGATTTAAACCAACTGCTATTCTCTAGTTTACAACAAAGGTTAATATCCGGAGGAGCAGGGGCTGATGGCGTTCGGGACCGCACCTAATCAACGCACACAAGATAACTGCCTCATGGCTGAAGCGAAATGTTCGCCCATTCTATTCCTTCTTTAACACACTTTTGCGATCTGTAACGACTTATCAATGTTCCCGAACATTTGGACTGCTGTGCAGTAAACTGGACCCCAGCATCACCATCGGAACAAGCGAACCCTCGCCACAAGCTGCGTCATACGCTGCTCTGGCCGGTAGCTAACGTGTGCGAATATACAGCATACTAGCTCTGGTTTGGCGAGAAAAGTAACCTTGTCGGCTAAATAAGTAGGAGGCCAGGTCACTGACAAGCCTCAACTGTGGTATTTGCTGCGTAAAAATTTAAAATGCACATCATGCTCGTCTAATAACTCCTGTCAATGTCACTTTTACATTCAAGCACGCCCTTTTTAAAGTTCTCCATTTAATCGGCTTTCATTTCTGCACCCTCAAGTTTTCCAAATAACAATTATCCAGCCCTTAACTTTCAAATTCGTCGTGGAGACAAGATAACTCGAGTTCGAAATGAAGTCCCGTCCTGGAGAAAGTCTGAGTGGGCGCGTAAAACAAATTCACTTATGGAGATGTGGCGATGTGGGGAAAAAAGTTCAAGTTCATACCTTTTTTTGGTTTTTTAGTTAAAAAAGTTGCTCGCAGTTAAATCGAGCTTATAAAGTGGGACATAGGAAATGAAATGGACTGATTTGAGGTCCTCAGTCTCACATGTTTTTCGGAAATTTCACTCAGAAATTTCAGACTTTGTCTTCTTGCTCTTTAAGTTACGAAATTTGTCCAAATTTACAATCGCGGTCAGTGGTCAACAAAAAGCTTTTGGGGTCGGTCCCATTGCCGTAAGGTTCGTATGCCATCGAGGGGAATTTTTGCAGAAAATTTCAGCTTCCTTACTTTTGTAGCTCGGAAGTGACTAAGCAGATAAACAGGCAGACACACACGTCGTGATCCTTGCCCTAATGCATTTTGCACGCTGAAGAAGTAGAAGACTCAGATCAAGTGTGATTGTTTTAAGCCGAAGGAAATGCCCTTATTAGTTTTTGATTTTTAGACTAAAATTATTCAGACAGGTATATATAATCACATCCTGAACATAATTTTCAATATATAAAAGGCGAAAAATTACGAATGTATAGTGCAGAAAGTTTGCTGGCTTCTCCTGTTCGGTATTCCTGTTACGACCCTCTATTTTTGCATTTCACTCTCCAGAATAAACTATTTCGACGCGAAATTTTAGTCCTTTGAAGCTTACATTACATTACCTACTATAAATGCGACGAATTTAACAGATGAGCAAATGCAACTAATACTTCGGTATTGCTAACTACACCTCCGTTTTTAGATTTTTTGGGAGCTCTGGTTTGTGTCACTCGGAAAAAGATATTCTAGAGTAAGGGAATAATACCTTTTGACTTCAGATATCTATGAAAACAATAAAGGTTCTAAATTTTTGCTTAAACATCGCTGGTTTATTGCATTTCGTCGGTGATACAAAAATGCAGAAAATCTTAAATGACTGCGATTGAACTATTTAAATAAAAGGATACATAGGTAGATGACGCAAAATGGAACTTCAGTGGGGAGCTGGGGATGAAGGTTGCATGGCACTGCGAAGAACGATACTTTGCGGTGGATGGATTTCAGGATAATGCATTGTCAAAAAAAAAATGTAAAATTTGTTGATTACTATCAGAACAGCATGTATGCAAATAAAGAACGGATGGATTGAATTAAAGAATATACTTCTTCACTTCCTAGGCCCTCACGGATGCATTCAGCGTTTTACTCCTGGGAGCTCCCTTTCATCCAGCATCGGTTTCTCTGCGTCGATTGCTTGCAACTCCCTCTGCCCCTTCGTTCTGACATTCCCCTTTACCAGTTAGCACGCCGTTCCCTTGAAGTCCATCTTCTTTAAAAAGTGTTGTCTAAGCACTAACAACTTATCGGCAGCTTACATCGAACAGTTGCTGCTTGAGGGAAATCGCTGCACCCAGCGATATGCGTATGGTCAATTGGCGGTTCCTGGAGAAACGATGAGCATTGTTGCATAATACGCCTCAGTGCTCCCACTTCTCACCCTTACTACAGCACTAGTCAGTAGTTGCTGGCCGCAATCCATCAATTATTATAAAATTTCTCAACTATATGTTGTGCGCCGTTTTGCTGCTCCACTCATTCTCTTTATTTCTTCGGTTCAAGCATTCTTTTTTTAGCTACATAATTCCAATGCTTTTCATGCCATAATTTTCAAATACAAGTCCGTTAAATGCAAAGCAAAATGTTAAGTTCGAGAAAATGTTCCAGAATTTTAAAAGCAAAACACGAAACAGTAATAGGAGAGGTGAGAAAAGATCATCAGCCCCAGCTAAAAAATCCCAGTTTTCTTAAATCAAAATTCTGTGGAATTTGGAAAAAAGACTGAATGATTTTAAATCGCCAATAACCACATATGGCAAGTGAAAACTGTGGGTCCCGTTTCAGGCCACAAATTTTTAAATTGTATCTTTCGGGTGTTTCGGCAAAAAATTCAGTCTCATATCCTCGTGAACCCAACATCTCAGTCTTTCATACCTACAAATAATCGGCTTTTCCATCACTTATGATAGATTTTGTCAAATTCAAACTACCGCATTCAGTGTCACATTTCTACGAAATTCAAAAAAATATTTGCGCTTTCGTCTTGGAACACAGAACGATGTTTAACAACTGAAGCTTCATCGACGGTATAACTCGTAATTGAAAATGGGCTGCAGAAGAAAAAAGCCAGAATCTTTCGATGATGAATGGATTAAGTTTTATCCTTTTCTTTCGGAGAAGATGCATTAGTCAGCTACCATTTCTGGCTAGTCAGGTACACTTTTCGACGAAGAGTTAGCAACTTCATTCATTCCCACTGCATTCTCAGCCTCTTGTTTACGCTTATAACAAAAACAACTGAAACTGTTCTTCAGTCGCATTTATTGCCTCCCTTTCACTGTGCCAGCCGCCTACGAAAACCATCTCACTATTACTACCACAACTACCACCGCACACATTGTTCTTAATTCGGAAATTATCTTGTTTTTTCCCCATGCGGAGAACTCTGAGCACCACACCATCGAGCGTAAATTGCTGCTTATTTGTATAAAGTAAAAATAAACAGGATGAAAATGAGTGTGGCAGCAAAAAACAGGAGGCGCAGCAGGACAGACAAATTAGTTGTTGAATTTTAATCCATTTGCATCCTCACTTTTTTTGTCAAACAACCAAAAACATGCAGGATAAATCAACGTTACTTTTCAAATTAACCACATGGTGTGGACAGTAGACCTGGAAACTTAAATGTGACAACAATACTCCATGATACAATTCCGACTCCAGAAAGAGTGCATGCCAAGTCATTTTTCCGATAAATTTATCAAAAGCAATTTGCATGAGCCTGGGTCGGTTGATACCGTTGTGTTGCGTTAATCCAATTCTGCTGTAATTGGGTTTGGTGGTAAATACCGCTGCCTGAAAAACGGGCGAAAAAAAATGTTTTTGAGCTTCAAGTCAAACTACATCAAATAGCACAAAATAAAGCTGTGAAACATAAATTCAGTCTCGCAAGTATTATGTTAATAAGCGTATAAGCGCCGCTTATAGCACATTAATTAAACGAACGCTCAAAATGTACTTGGTAATCGCACGCGCCAGCAGTGGCAGATGTGTATGTCCAGAATATGAACGATGTAGCTCACAGCATCTGCTAGAAGGATGTTGACCGCTTTTTCACCGAGGGCGACTACTTGAAAAGCAGGCCGTGGATGATCGAATTCCTCAGTATGGGCAAGCATTCTACTGCTATATTCTCACCGATACGAGTTTGTGATGGGTTCTGAACTCACGATTGGCATGTGAAGGACACTGTCAGCTTGTTGTTGATCTGAAATAACCTTTGGGTAGATAAAAAAATTGCGATATTTCTAGAAGACAGAGCTGAAAGTTAAAAGTGCAAAGTAACAGTTAAAGCTTAAGAAGGCCATAACTTTACTTGATATTTCTTTTCCAGCGCTATTTCACTGTAAATTAAAACTGTTGCGCGCTGACTCTGTGTTATTCGTTGCCTGCCCAAGGTCTGACACGTCTTATTGTTTTATTCATTAAACAAAAAAATTCGGGACTTCAATAGCCATAAATTCAACGGAAGGATCAAGTGCGCAACCAAATCCGCCATCACTAATTAATGGATGTGAAAATTTGCAATCAATGGATTTTGTCTATAAACAATCAAAAACATTGCCTAAGGCAATGTCGGTAATGGTTTTCAGTACGAAGAGGTCAATTAACGTCACTCAGTGGTTGTTGACCTTAAGTGAGCTTTAAGGCCACTCTTCTCACCTTATCTCTCTTATCGCCTCGTCATCCCCTCAAAATCAGTCAGTTATGCAGACATTTTATATGAAGAACTGCTTTGGTGCATTACTGTTACTAATAGCTCTAAAAAGTTGTATTTTTAGACCAGAGCGTAGTGCTCGAAGATAATCTTGACCCTTGCTCCCGAGTTCTGGCAGACAATCGGCTGTAGACCTTGAAAACCGCCATGTACTGGAAAACGTCTTTGCAAAAAATGGTTTTGCTGTAGAAAACTTGTTTATAAAGTGGTGTTAGGGTGAAGTTGACATTAACGGCAATTTTCGAAAATTCATTAAAAGTGTATAAATGATTGTAAAAGGCAAAAAAATAGATGGAGCATGGAGTGGCATTTTATGTTTAAACTGAGTGTAGTGACTCTTGACATACTGGCACGCCTATTTTGTTGCTCCATCCAAAAGGATCTACGTCCAGAAACCATGGACTTTTTATCTGTTTAACGTCTAATTCTGATTCTGAGAAAAAAAAAGACATTTTTCTGGTCTCCAGCTCTGCCCGCGCACAAATTAGGCTGCCTGTATATTTACCGCTCAGTTTCTTGTTTCATCGATGCATTTTGTTTTCGCTACACTTTGTAAAGTTTTGCTTTCTTACGATGGTAAAAATAATCCTTTCTGCAACAATCAACTTTTTATTTCATTTCAATCTTTGACCAATTTTTTTACAGCGTTAGTTATGGAAATAGCCAAAAACTATTTCATGTTTCACTTTTTTGAAGGTTAGAGACATTCAGAACTGAATTAAATGGAAGCACTCTAAAGTTTTGAATATCCGCTGCCAGTCACCGCTTTCGAGAGTTACAAAGAAGCAGGTTGATTGTGCTTTTAAATCTTTGATATGTTTTAGTTATTATTTTATCATTGAAATGAAACGAACAGATGTCACAGAATCGGTGTTCGCTCTGACAAATTCGATTTCAGTCGAAACTTAACAGTATCTACCACTAAAAGAAATGTGCCAAAGAATACATCGGTATTCAGAATAAAATCAGCTTTCAGTAATTCCGAAACAGATTTCAACTTTATTTCGCTGATACTGAGTTAACTAATTTTCTAGGCATGTAACAAGTTTGTAACGGTGCTTCCAGACTCTTGCACAATGAGAAAATTGAAAAACTGACTTCCATGATCATTTAGAATAAGTGTGGAAGGACGGTAGAATTATCCGGGGGCGAATTGTTCCAAAAGTCCAAATTGAAGTGATGGCCAAGAAATGATGCAAAAAATATGGCTTGTCTACATTTGACCAAGCTGTCAAAAATTTCAGATGCATTAATATTAGCTAACAAAACATAGCTGATACTAAACCGGGCCGAAACGTATTTGACAGTTCGATGCCTCTACGCCAATATTTCGCTTTTTTCTCTCTCTCTCTCTCAAAGAATTTCGCATCTGCCGCTTCCTCATTTTCTTTACGAAATGTCCTTTTTCAAAAATTTCCATCCGTAGAAGTTTTTATGCATTTGCAAAAATACATGCAGTCGAAAAGTTGTCGGTGTGTGTGTTTATGTGTATATTTGGATTTTTGTTACCTACATTCAGCTCTGCAACTGCAGAAGCTAGGAAGCTGGATTTTCATGAGGATGTTCTTAAACCACATGCCGTCCCGACAATTTGAAATCAAAGTTCACACACGCCTGGCTTTCATTTAGGGGCACCCAAAAAATGTGAGTTTCTTAGCGGGAAAACGACTGCGAAGAACTAACAGGGCAATGAAAGTGCACAGAACTTCCGTTTAGACGTGCGCCCTCAGGGACTGAACTTGAAGTCACTGGACTGTGTGTGGACAAGGGAATTCCAGTTTTATAGCTTTTTTGGTTCCCGAGTTAACAATTTTCCGTCAAAATTTTTGCGCGCCCGCGCTTGGGGCTTAAAAGTGCGTGAAATTCGATGTCATGCTCCCGGGATAGCGTTTGGCCAGGGAACGCATCGGCAAAATTTCAGCATTAAACTTACCTGACTGCCGAATTGAAATACCTGGGCAGACACACAAACGCATAAACATATAAACATGCACAAACACGTGGACATATATACACCATAGGTCACTGCAGTATGCATTTTTATGCATTTTTGCGTATATGCGAATTGCAAAAAAGCATACCGGCAAGAAGCTGTATGTGTGTGTGTTCGCACTTTTTGTCACCCACTTTCAACTTGTGGACTAGAAAAGCTAGAAGACTGAAACCTCGGGAGTGTGTGCCCACACCATGTGCGAACCTCCCGTTTTAATATCATTGTCAGCCTACACCCGGGTGCCACGTACAGACGTCTTAAAAGAACATGCAAATTTTTTGGCGGGAAAGCGATTTTGGGAATCAGACAGAGTAAGGGACTAGAACTTTTCAGGGACATTTCCTGTGCATATGCGGGCTGAAGATTTCAAATCCAGCCTTGAGATGTGCGCGGTATTCGCGTAAGGGCGTATGAAAGTTTAGGTGGGAAAATTGCTAAATCAGGAACCAGAAAAGCTAGAAAACTGAAACTTTGAGGGAATGTTCCGTGTTCAAGTACAACTTAAATATTTCAAATTCAGCCTTCAAGTAGCATGTTTCTTACGTACGAGCACGTGAAAGATTTGACGGGAAAATTACTAACTCTGAAACCAGAAAAGCTAGAAAGCTGAAATTTTAGGGAATATTCCCTCTCCAAATACAACTCAAATATTTTGTACTCAGTATTCAGGTAAGCGTAGTTCTCACATATCGGCATTAAAAGTTTTGGCGAAAAAAACCACTCACTGAACAGCTAAGTTACTTTCAAACAACGATCGTTAAATGGAAATTGTTTATTTATTTTATGCAAAATTTATGGTGATTTACGCTAGTAAACGCAAGAGGTAGGTGTAAAGCAACAACCATTCATGTAGTTAATGAAGTGAGTACTTCAAGTCTGGTGCAAAAATATATGATCGGACCGGCAAGCCTAGTGCTTTCCAGTCTGGTTGTATTTCAATAAATGCTCAAAAACGTATAAAAACCATTAAAAATATAGTCCGCCGATTGGACAGTCCCTCGCCAGCAGCATCTCCCGGAATTATCTTTCTCTCCCTTTTCTGGTGGGAAGAAATGACTGGTTAACAGCGGCAGTGCTGCAAGAGATGAACCGCCTATTAAAAGGCAGCCAGTCCTTTTTTTTTAAAATTCCTTTCATTAGTTTAGTTATAGTTGTAGCTTCATATACAGCTGAAGTCGCAGTACTTAAGGAGGTGTAAAGGCTGTAGTTCCTAAGCGATGGAAATGTGGTTTATGGTTAACAGATTACAGTTCAAAGAATCTGAAGACAATGTAGATAATTTTTTGTCGACCCACACTGTGTTGGAAGAGGGACTTCATCCTTATGAACATAGAACAATACGACAGCAAATTTAGTATCAATTTTAATATGTGCAAAATTAATCAACCACGGATTTAATTCACTAGTCTATAACTGAGACAGTGGAGTGGGAGTGGTAAGAAGACAAAGCCTGAATTACTGCGGTTCTGAAGCAGAATCTAGATTATGATTACACTGGAAAAGGCTTGCGGAATGTACTGCGTTACAAATAAGATTCAGGATACTGCCGAAATGAATCATGTCAAAGTTAAAAATCCGTTCAGAGACTGTGCTTGAGGAGTATTATGGTCGTTGATGTTTCATGGAAACGTTTCAGATACAAAATCGAAGCTTTTAGGGTGAGTGAAGATCCAGAATGAAAGTGGTCCAAAGCGAGAAGACAGCAGGAGGGACGGGGAGAAGGGGCTCTATTTTAGGCTTTTCTCAATTTTTCTGGGTTGTAACAGTACACGCTTTTACATTTGCATATGCAAGCCTAGTAGGGATGCATCAGGCTTGCCAGTGTAATCGTGCGTTTTTGTGCAGAACTTGAAGCAATCAGGCCGTTAACTGCATGAGTGGTTGCTGTTTGACATATAACTTGTGTATTCATTGCTGTAAATTTTGCGTTAAGGAAAATGAATAAGTTCCGTTCAGCAATTGTTCACTGAAAATTACCTGGTTCTTACAAATAAAATTCCCGAGTTGGCCGTTTTTCCATTAAAACTACCAAGCATGCCTGGGGATTGGACCTGAAATTTTTAAGTTATACATGGGTAGAGCACATTCCTTTAAAATTTCAGCTTTCCATCTTGTATGGTTTCCTAATTAGTATATTTCACGTTGAAATTGCCCTTGTCCGTACATGAGGCTCGTGCACATTGAGAGCTGAATTTGAAATCTTTTGGTCATACGTGAATAGGAAAAATACTCTTAAAATCCTAGCCTTCTAGGTTTCCTGGGTTCCGAGTTGTTAAATTTCACGTTAAAATTTCTGAGTGAAACTCGGACGTCCGAAGGAGTTAAACTTGGAATCCTTGATCTTACGTGAGCTGGGAACGTCGCCTTAAAATTTCAGCTTTCTAGCTTTTTTCGTTCCCGAATCAACAATTCCTCTGTCAGAATTTTGACATGTCTATATACAAGACACAGGGGCGCAAGGAGGTTAATATCATGTGCCTGGGTCGCACTTGGCCAGGGCTTTTGAAGTCCATTTTCTAATTTTTTGCACTCCTTTGGCGCACACATGCATACGAATTTCTTAATGTGTATTCTTATATCGATACTCAAAAATGGAATTCTTAATGGCGAAAAAAAGTGATTTTTAGGAAACTGATAGAGTGTGCAGTGCAAAATGATTATTCTAAGATCTGTTCTGTTGGCTCTCTATGCTGAAGTCGCTGGCAAAAAAGCTATCCCAAACATTTATCGGTGGATTGCCGAAAACACACATATCTGTTAGTTCTCCTTGTTCGAAAAATAAGCAATACAGCAGGACATTTCTCGCTTGTGTAAGCAACTACTGAAACTTGGCTCGGCTTAGACGGGTTGGGAGGTAATTACATTGATGGTGGTATGTTTTTTCCTTCAGATGGTGGGGTAGGAGCAGAGGTGGATAGTAAAGCGGAGGGTCGACGGCAGTGGATTAAATTTCGGGAGCTGTAATAGTGGGGAGAGCATGGGGTTACCGATCAGAAAGGAGCTGAGGCCTTGCTTGGAGATAGGACTTGGAAACAACGGCGGTGATTATGAGAGGGAGAGAAACAGGAAGTGAGGAGGGAGGAGGGGGGAGGGGGGAGGGAAAGAGTTATATAAGTTTTTGATGCTCAGCAGGAAGGTTAATATTGAGTTAAAATTTGTATATAACACCTGAAATCTCACTTTGGTAGAAAACCCAGTGCCTCTGCACAACTACATTTTCATAGCTTGCATCCAAACCAACAAGTGAACGCATATTGAGCAGCCGCGCTGAGTTTTAGTAGCTGTCCTCTCGCAAAACAACATTAGTGTATCATAACTATATGAAGAGTATAAAGTTTTCCAATTAGATGACATAAAATCCGGAACACATGAAGTTTGTGCTTCCGAATTTTATGCCATCTAATTGGAAAAATTTATATTCTTCACACGGTGATAATAGACCGGATATTTCGGTTTCGCTTAACCCTAGTCTTTCAGTCGTAACAATACTAGCAAAGCAGTATCATGACTCGTTTTGTTACAGAGTATAGCTTGCATTATTCGAACGAGTGGTCATCACTGCAGAAAGCCTTCCCGGTCGGATTTTACTTTCTTTCGTAGTAGCAGTAATATAAAGTTCCCATAGCTGGCTGAAAAAACTCAATGCGCGAAAAATTTGAGAGGTACTGGCAAATGAGGGCTATGGAAGAGCAGTAAGAAGTTTAGTTTAAATTTTCTTATTCCTTTCGATTTTATTTGCTTCTGCTGAAGATGTATGGGAGTCAAAAACAACATGAAGTCTTAAATAAAAAGTTTTGGTAAAATTTTTTTTTTCCATTTTTATGCGTTTTTTGCAGCTATGCAATGCAGAAAACGCATATTGACGAGAGGTTGTC
>UYRT01000084.1:0-14851 GCA_900617915.1 Gongylonema pulchrum
GTTTCAGCCTCCCAGCTTTCCTGGTTGCTGAGATGAAAGTGGGTGACAAAATGCACTCACTTTCCGCGCGCACACACACAGCCTCTCGACAATATGCGTTTTTGCTGGCTATAGCAGCGCTATAGCGGCGCTATAGCGCAGCTGTAGCGCTGCACAGCAAAAACGCATAAAAACCTACCGTTTTTTCGTCCTTCACGAAAGGAGGAGATGGCCTGTATGAGGAATTTCGGTAATTTCCTCGTTTCACGCGTTCTCTTGCATCATTCTCCATAAAAACGAGCCGCCAAAACTGCAGAAACAGTGTATTTCATTTAATGTAATAAACAACAACACTCAGTGAGTGATCAGTTCGACAGTGAGCTGTTGCTACTCATTTACTGTGAGATGGCAATTAATGGAAGAAGCAACAGCATCATTTTTGACAGATACTTGCCCGTTCCGAATTTCCAAATCATTACCAAATTGATTTAGTTCTAGCGCTGTAGTTCAAAAAAGACTGAGAACGGAAGGCTAATTTGATGGATTTTTTTGCTCGCACTTTTGCGATAAATTTAGCCACCAAAAACATGCATAATAATTACTTGTTCTGCTCTGATATAAAAGTGGAACTAATTTTTATCGGAAACTCAAGCACGAAAACAGTGCAGGAGGCCAAAATTCAAATTAATTTCGCAACTCGAGAACCAAAAGTATTAATATAAACTGGAAATTTTGAAAGATCAGCTTATTAAATGAGAGAAGCAACTTAAAACTAAGCACGAATTCTCAATGTGTCTTGAGCTATAATTTTAGTTACAGGCTTAGCTCTGATTTAGAACACAAGAATTAAAAAGCTCACTGAGGAATTAACTCAACTAATAATCAAAAGCAAAAGTAACTTAAAGGCTAGTCAAAAATCTCACAACACCTGGCCCATAAACTTAGGTCAAATGCTGGCCTACTCATTCAGAAAGCAGTAGAGAATGATAAACTCATATTTCTGGGATTTCCTCTGAGTGTACAAACAAGTGGGATGGATTAACTCTCATGCAGAACTCTTTCTCGACCTGTGACCAGATGAAGTTGATGCAAAACTTCAGCAGAAAGCAAGCACATTTGAAAATTTTTTAATTTGCATGCAATGAATTAACCAAAGATGTCATTTTGACGAGCTATGGTGCGCACTAGGACAATCACCAGCTGGGCACCGGCTGCAGTTCATAGCGAAAACACACCGCTATTTATCTTCCCTGTAGCAAAACAGTCAAACTAACAAGCTGTGAACGAAAGAAGGCAATTTACATATGTTCAACGAACACTAGTAGTTGGCTTCATTTACTTTAGAAGCAACAGAACAAATGCATTGTTCATTAAAAGCGAGCTAAAATAACAGCAAAAACACTGATGGCTGTTCGTTCATCATCCGTTTATTTCACTTTGGTTTCACCACCTTCACTCATTTCATAAAGCTAGATTAAAACGGCTATTTGGCTGATCACTAGACAATTCCTATCAAAGCACCTGCAGAGGATTTCATCTCTAGCAATTAGTGATGTCAGTTACCGGAGTTAAAAGACTAAATCCACCAGGAATCTGTTATATCCTTGAAGAAGCCCATTTAACGGTGTCTGGAAATTAGTGTAAGGATGAAGACTGGAGGTAAGGCTGGCTAAAAAAGAGGATCACTTTCAATGTTTTGTGGCCTATGCAACCCCTGCGCAACTTGTTAATAACCCTAATTTTCGCCTTCCATTTTGGATATTTTCATGGTTCAGCAATTGTGCGAAAATCTGTTCTGGACGTAAAAATGGATTCATGGAAAAATGATGTGACAAGTCTTTCTATTAATTAAAATGGTTTTTTTCCAGCTCTTGGCTCACTAGAAAATGTCCTTTTTCTTCCATTCGTTCAGTGGTTCGGCAACCCTCTTTCCAACAAACAACCATTTCTCATTTGTTGCGGCTCGAAAATTTTTATTAGAGTTGAAGAAGGAATATTTGTCAGTGAATGCATCAGCGAATTTTTCTTGCCTTATTCTGAGCAAATTCCATAAAAAAGCTTCGACAGTGACGAGATGCAAGCTGAAAACTGCAGCTTACAAAGTATTTTTGCAGTTTTACAAAAATCATTTACGGTCCAAAGTACAGTTTCCGTGCTCAGTTATGTCTTTTTGTGTGTTTGTTAGTTTGATTCTCGCTTTTTTTCCAACTTCTTTTTATTAAATTGCTTTGAGATGGTGTCGGTGCTTGCTTAATATGAAAATAAATTCGTAAAATAAAAAAAAAACGATCATTTTTCGCTCCACATCGCCATTTGTCAATTTATATAAGTCCTGCTTGTCCGCAGCTAAGTTTGCAAATTTTTTAAGCGATGTTTCCTGTTACCTATTCCTTTGGCCATCAATGATGTTGATGGGGCTTCTTTTTGCAAGAGACGAGAGAGAGGAAATGATGTAGGAGGGGGAGGAAGTGGAGGGAAAGAAAATCATAATTCACACTGACCTTATAATGTTACAAGATGGAAATCCTAAGTTTTGGCCTACTGTCAACCGCATAGTACAAAATGAGTGGTAGTAAGTCAGCTTTCAAAGCCCACTGTTTCTTGGCCTCTTACCACAGATTCAATTTCCCTCCTGTCTCCTTTTATTATTAGATGCTGTCCCAGGCACAGTAGGAGCTTAACAGTCCAAAATTAGACTTGCAGCCTTCCTGTGCATTGATTTATGAACCTACTTTCAAATGCACGTTGGCACCGCATTTCAAAAAAGAACGAAGCAAATAATGAATCACGAAATTTTTTATTTCTGACACATGTTATGAATAGGTCAGAAAACTATTGTGATAAGTCATAAACAAGTCTGCTGTCGCGGCATTAACACATTGTAACTAGCTTGTTGTTGCAATCATGCGTTTTTGCACCAAACTTGAATTAGGTTAACTGCATGAACGATTGTTGCTGCACCACCTAACCTTGTGCGTTCACTATCGTAAGTCATCGTAAATTTTGCACAAACAAAAATAAACAATTTCTGTACAGCGGTCGTTCTTTGAAAATGACTTAGCTGTTCAATGAGCAATTTTCCGCCAAAAAAATTAAGTGCCGTATACGAGAACCACTTATACCTAGAGGCTGAATTTGAAATCTTTAAGTTGTATTTGGACAGGGAATACTCTCCTAAAATTCCAGCTCTCCATCTTTTCAGATTTTCGAGTTAGCAATTTTCCCGCCAAAACTTCCGCATGCTCATACGTGAGCACATGAACACCTGAGGGCTGAATATGAAATCTTTAGCTCACACATGCACGGAGAATATCCCCACAAACTTTCAACTCGCTATCTTCCCTGGTTCCCGAGATAGCTTTCCTGCTAAGAAATTTGCTCATTTTCTTGGGGCTTTCGTAGTTGAAACTCAGATGTATGCGTGGAATGGTATCAGAACGGGAGGATCGCGCATGTATGAGTACATACTTCCGAAGTTTCAATCTTCTAACTTTTCTGGTTCTCGAGTTGAAAGTGGATGACAAAACGTGCGAACACATAGGCTCACAGGCGCGGACACATTGAGACACACACACACACACAGCCTCTTGCCAATATGCGTTTTTGCATTTTCATGTATGCAAAGATGCACAAAAATGCAACAGCTCATCATAAAAGCGCAAAACCTCCCCATCCCCTTAGTTCACGCCTTTCCATCCTAGCCGGTCGTTACGAGCATACAGTGATTGCTTGCATTAGCGCATGCCAAATCTGTTTCTGCTTCACCATAATAGTGCTGAAATCCCTGCCGTTTGCGGTTATCTTGGGGTTTCCGAACTTAATTTTTTAAATTCACTTTGTGGAATCATATCACGAATCTTATTTGGGACAGAAAACCTTTTTTTTCGGACAAAAGAAAGCTCAAGCTATGCAAGCCTCTAGTTGGCAGCTTGCTCATATTGAATTTATAATATCAAATTGAAGGAATTAAAGTGTAAACAAAAGGCAGGTCAAAGAAGGATCCTCAAACTGATTTCAGATATGCGTCTTCGGCCACTGCGCATGATTATGCTGTAAATTTTATCTTCCGATATTCGTAAATTTCAGCTTTTTGCGAAATCAAAACCATTGCTTTTGTAGGTGCACATGCGTTTGTTATTATGCGTTTTTGGTTGGTGTAAGAACTTGCAAAAACAAGTCAATTTTTCATACTTAGGTACTTTGCGAGACTTACTCAAATAATCAGTTTCTTTACGTTATTTCTAGCAGCTAAAATGGACGAAATATGAAATGTATTAATGGATCAGAAATGTAGCTATTAAACTTAATATGAAGCTTTGCAAAATGAACTTTAAGCATAATAATGAAAACTCTTCAGAGTTGCTGAAAGTTGCAAGCTTATGCGGTTAATTGAAATGCGATCGAGGGTCTTTTTTTTCATGAAAACTGCATACCCGAATTTTTCGCAACGCAATTTGCAGTCTTTTTCTTCCAAGTTATTTTTCAGTCCTAATTATATTTTCAAAACTCTATTAATTAACAAAAATCTTTTAAAAAAAAATTCAGTCATGTGTCTATCCTGATTGTTGGTTTATAGAGTGTGCCAGAATTTGAAACTAAGGTCAAAGAATAAGTTGTAAGTGGGCTTAAATGTTAGTCCTCGGATTTCTAACCTGCACAAGATCGTAAGAGTTCTTCTCCAGAATTTTTTTACATTTTTGGTTTTGGTGTTATGAAACTTGCCGAGTTTGGATTTGAGATCAAAGATAAGGATATAGAATAACCTGAAAGTAGATTGCGGGTCCGAAGCCTCGTTTCATTTTGTTCACAAGACTTCAGACATGCTCAAGAAATTTCATCTGCTTTGAATACATGTACATGTTTATATACACTCGTGAGCTAATACACCCAGCGCACACAAAAATGCATATATTCTGTTTTCTCTATAGGCTCTTTCGAATTTGTATATTTAATTTGATACTCTGACTAACTGTCGCTCCAAAAATAATCACACTTCTCACCACTGATGCGGCTGGAAACTTCTTCATTCTCCTCTATTTTGTATGTGTTTCATCAACATAACTCTACATAGACATTTGAAAGTCGGATTTGCACAAACGCGGGAAATGTAAAAAATGCATAAAAACAAGAATAATTCATAAATCAGAACTGAGATGCTAATACGGCAATTGGGTAAGGAATTCGTTCTGCCGATAAATCCTTGCGAATGAAACCGCATGCATTCTGTGGCAAAATTCTAAGTACTGATAGATAAAAAAAACGTTGAAAATGCATATATGGCTTGGGCTTAAATAGGCAGTTCACTGGTAGTCAGAAACGCTTTTCGATCTAATACTGATTTTCAAAAATGCGTGCAAGAAACAAAAGCGGAATGAAAGGTGAAGTTAATATTTAATTTTTAGAGAAGATTCGTCAAACCGGACAACGGTGACGATGACATTGCTGTTGAAGGCCCACGCGCATCCTCAACGACCTCAATTCCTGACCCTTCCCTTCTTACTTCGCGTATCCGCTCTTCACCAACATCATCCAATTACACTGCAAAATGGCCATTGCACTTCTCAGTTCATGGGACTTGCCTCTCCGATACAAATATCATGGAAAGAAAGGATGCTAGCGACCAGTTCCAGCTTCTTCAGTTGATAACCCGATTAGTTCAGGATGAAATTGTTTTAAAAACATTTGTATCCTGGTGCGCTTACTTTGCACAAAGCTCGTCCATCAACACGGTAGTCCGAGTAATGCACTATAAAATTGGTAATTGCGATACCGCAAATACATTACGTGTTTTCTTACGGTTTACCGGTGATGAAAAAATGCATTACGACGAATGGCCGAACCGTAGGCAGAACCGTACGCCCATGGTCTGTGTGTGTATGTGTGTGTATGTATATGTATATGTGGTGCCGTCTGTCGCACTCTTCAACTTCAGAGCAGCGAAAGCTAGAAAACTGAAAATTCCACGACTAAAAGTCCATGATTGTGTATGAAATTAAAAAAAAAGCTGAAATAGACTCACGTATTGGCTCTCTACCTTATACTCTTACAATCACGTCAAGAAATTTGAATATCATAGCTGTGCTTCGAGCTAGGGTAAAGAGAAAGCATTTGTTCCTGACTGGAGACTTTGATCAGGATCTGGCGTGCAGCGGTCATTGTCGTTCTGCTTTTTAATGTTGCTAAACTATACATTAGCGGCAGTGGCTAGCTAAAATAATCACATCACTTAAACCATCAAGCATCCACTGTCTAAGCAAATATAAAGAATCAAATCTGCAATTCAAAAAACACTCGAAAACAGTTCGAACTCACTTCTATGAGTTCTACTCAAGCACACTACGGCGAAATTTTTTTTGCTGTACACCCGGAAAATCCAGCACCAGAACAAAGCTATGAGATTACAAAGTTCTCTTTTTATATACATTTTTGCATAGCAACCAGAAAAGCTAGAAAGCTGTAATTTTACCAAAAATTTTCCCGGCTCATGTACATCTCTCCATACTTGAAAATAATTCTCATATACGCCCAGTTCTCACCTTCAGTCTTCTATTTTGTCTGATTAACGAAACCACTTCCCTGTCAAAATTTTCTCACATTTCCTCTGAGAACGCATGAAAGAAGAAAGAAAAAATTTTGGGTGGGAAGTGATTTCTGCTATCAGACAAGAATGCTGAAATGTTGAGATATTCTTTGACCATGTGCAAGCTAAACTTTTCAGTTCAGCTATCATGCCGACACGTCACAATCCAAATTCATGCAACACCGAAATCATTGCAACTTTGTTATACTGCTTCATGTCCTTGTACTGGTCTATGAGCGTAAAATGAACTTTTATCTATGCTTGTGCACGAAGTGTGGACAATCAAATGTTCGCATTGCTCTCCTGCAATCATCCATCTTCATCGATAGTCAGATAGGCAAGAAAGCTGAATTTTTACGAGAATACTAGCACATGCTGCGTGGTACTAAAAGCTTGATGTCAACTTTCACGGACGTCACGTGGTACGGTATGCCTCGAATTACAAAACTGCTGACACCCTTCCCCCGATAGTTAGAAAAAATGGAAAAAAAAAACGCCATCATCCTGGGTATGCTCCTTTGTTTAAATGTGAAAAAAAAATGTGAAAGTGAGAGGAACGACTACAAGAACATTTTCAGCACATAAGACTTAAAGCAACGATCATTCATACTCCCAGCATTCTGATTGCTTTACGAAGTTACACAAAAACGCATGATTGCACTGCAACCATGATTCGCACCGCCAATTCTGTTGTTATTGTAATGTGATCGACCGGAAAAAAATTGGAATTAACGATGTCGCGCATTTCTGTCACCTGTTTTGCCATTAACTTATTTCTTAATTGGACCTATTCTTTAGTTTTTTTTCTTTTCAAGTTGTCAATTACAATCGCATCCCTTCCTTCTACGTAGATAAAATTATGTCCTTTCACTAATTATTACATTTTATTTTTTATCTTGGCATTACTTTCTTTTTGCAAGAACTCTTGCGTATGCTACAGTATTGTTTTTATTTTGCTTACTTCCATTTCATCTTTGAACTGTGAGGAAAGCGTTTTCTTGAGCTTTCGAGTGTTCGTCTGCAACCATTACGTCATCCGTCCTTGTGCTTTGCATCTATCTGATGAATTCTATCTTTTATATCTGTATAGCAGCCAGATACACAAATTTTATAGTGTCTATCTGCTACCATAAGTAGCATAGCGTTCTTATCAATTTTTTAGTCTTCTCGTAAATATCTGCGGCATCAGTTCAGCCTGAGGGAGTTAAGTTGTGTTAAAAACTTGATCTGCTTGTGAAGGCAGTAATCTTTGCACTGTTCCGGATATTTTTTGAGGGCATGACTGCCTCGACAAATCGAGAGACCATGCACAACTTTTTTAAATTTTCGTTAAAAAAATAGCCGCACCTTTTATAAGCAGATAATAGCAGCACGAGATCCAGATGGCAATGCACCAGATTCAAGAGTTTTTGCTTGATTTCATCCTGAAAAAGACCGCCTGTGCTGCTGGAAGCGGTAAGGGCAAGTGGGCAGCTCGTAGTGCTTGGGCAGATTATCAAGCCTGCTCACCTTCCGGAATGATCCAAGTTTAAAGTGTACTTGTCAGCCTTATTGAGTGTCCATGCCCCAACACATGAGCGGCAGTCTATATCGAGAGGGCCTGTGGAACTGGCAGCTTGTGGGAAGTCGAATCGAGCAGAACTTGGAGACAGGCGGTTCGTGTAGGTCGTGCGACTCCATTTTACACCAACCAAAAGTATCGAAAGACCGTCGAGAGATCCATAAAGCTGTATTGGTGCATTTATTGTTACTAAAAAATTGCGGTATTCTTCATGTATGTCCCAGGACACAACAGTTTTTTAGTCAGCAGGTTTCATCTGCTCAGGGCTAAAGAAATTTTATATTTTATTTCAGTTATTCAATCCGCATTATGCTGTAGACCTAGCTGGTAACTACAAGATTTTGCAGTGAAAAATTAACCTTCATTTCGGCTCAAAATCACAGGTTAGAGTGAAAATTGATTCCAAAATATTTATCTCCCATTGCTTTTCGAGCTGAATTCTCTAGTTTATGGCTTTGTCGTCTTCACTTCATAAAAACAACCCTAAATTTGGAATTGAAATCACAAAAAATCAGAAAACAGAAAAAGAGGAGTGGCGATCAACAGTCAGTTTGTGGGATTGTACAAGGTCGGGAACTGTGTTCCAGAAAATTCGGCTTCCAGACTTTCACAGTTCTGGAGTTACATTCTACCATCAGTCACGTAGAGCGACGTACACACAGACAAACACGCATGCGTATGCATGCGCTCTACGGGACATGACTCTGTTATAGCATGTGTCTGGGTGTGTGTGTGTGTATGTGTGTGTGTGTGTGTGTGTGTGATGCAGGACTTTAATCAGTGCACTACTACGTGTTGTAAGATCTATAAAGTAATGCAGTTAGTCACAAAAGGATTTTTATGGGTTTTTGCATTTATGGGTTTTTGCATATATATGCAAATGCAATCATTGGCGATGCGCACTGGAAGAGCCTGTGCGGTCACGCGTTTTTGCAGTATTTCGTGCTGTAGTAAGATCGCTTGAAATCCAATAGGTAGAATCCGTTACAGACGAGCTCTCGAATTTCAGGAAGTTGATTGTGCAGCTACGTGATACTTGGACAGGGGCATTCCAATAAAATTTCAGCTTTCCAGCTTCTCTGTTTCCCGGATTAGCAATCTCCCCGTCAAAAATTTTGACGGGCCTGTACGTGAGAACCATGCATAACTGGGGGCTGAATCTGAAATCTATAATTTGAGCTGGGAACATCCTCTCAAAATCTTAGCCACCCAGTTTTTCTTGTTCTCGAGTTGGCGATTTTCCCGCCAAGACTTTCTCGCACTCGCACGTGTAAGGATTGGTGCCGCGGTCTTGGTATGGGATTGGATGAGGAACCTACTGGCAAAATTTTGTAGCCGGAGCTTGCTTGGTGCCGAGTTGAAACACCCGGACGGACATACACACACACATACATACATACATACACACATACAAAAGCACAGCGGAGTCGTTACATTATGCGCTTTTGCATTTGCGCGTATGCAAGAACGCATGTTGTGACGAACTCGGTATACGTTTGCGTGTATGTTTGTGTATGCGTGCCTGTGTGTGCGCGCGCGTCTGTCAGGGTATTTCAACTCGGCACCAAGCAAGCTCCAGCTACAAAATTTTGCCAGTAGGTTCCCAGACCAAATACTATCTTAGGACCGCAGTAGCTACCTCCACACGCATCTGGGCCTCGAGTGCAGGCGCGTAAAAGTTTTGGCTGAAAAATCGCTAACTCCGGAACGAAGAAGGCTGGAAGGCTCAAATTTTAAAGGGGGTTTTCCCAGCTATGTACAACTTAAAGATTTCAAATTCAGCTTCAAGTGTGCGTGGTTCTCCCGTACAGGCCCGTGAAAGTTCTTAACGGAAAAATCGCTAAAGAGAAGCTAAAAAACTGAGATTCTGACCGAATTTTCCATCTCCAAGTACCACGTCGTTGCAAAATTAATTTCCTGAAGCTCGAGAGCCAGTATGTTACAAATTCTAGCTATTGGGATTCAAAGCGATCTTACTACGCAAAAACCCATTATCGCACGGGCCCGCCTGGTGCGCGTCGCCAATGACTTTTTTATGATTAATAAAACTTTTGCGAATGACAGGTGCATCCAAATATACATACACATACATAAACACGCACACACACAGACATACATACATACACATAGATGCACGCATCCATAGCAGCTACGAATGTTTTTTTGTTTGTCTGCTAAATTACAATTAACTTTGTTTGATACCCAGCTTCAATGCAGTACACGTTCTAAAAGCATTCATTTCCGGTGGAAGAGCGCATTCAAGGAAAGTAGGGTGAGAGTGAAAGGAGCTGCAAATAAAGTACAAATAACGAGTTTTTCCATCGAGATATTCAGGAAAGGCTGCGTTTGGTAGTTATCTGTTTCTGCCTTGTATGTTACTTCTGTAAATGCGGCATTTATTTTCACTTCTAAGTGAGCTGTAGAAAAATTTAACAGCACGGTTATTTTTGGTAATGTACTCAAAAAAGTAAGTATCCAATTTCCTTTTTCATGGTCAAAGATGTCAAAAAATTGGAATAAGCTAACGATTGAGGAATAGCTTTGTTCTAGTAGCACGCGATTTAGTAGCAATTTAGTCACGGCCGCAGATTAGTCACATATTAGACTGATAGTTTTTTCGTAGCAACACTGTCATGACAAGTAAAAGCAGTCTTTTTATGCGTTTTGCTGCGCAGCGCTATAGCCTTTGCTACAGCGAGCAAAAACGCATATTGCCGAGGGTTCATCCTTGTATGTACGTGTGTTCGAAAACGAGTGAACTTTGTCACCCGATTTCAACTCAGCAACCAGGAAAGCTGGAAGGCTGAAATTTCGAGGTCATATATCACCCTATGTGTCACTCTCCCACTTCAAAATCATCACTCACACGCGCATAGATCTGGCGTGCGGACTTCCAAAAAAAATATGCAGCTTTCTTTAGGGAAACGATTTCGCGAATCAGACAAGATATAAAGCTGAAACTTTGCAGAAATATTCTCTGTTGAGAGCTGAAATTTTCAAATTCAGCTATCGCGCATGCTTATACCGAATGTACGGTCACGTCAAAGTTCGCAGTTGCCACTGTGCCAGCTCGAAAACTAGCCGGAAAGGAGTAGCTGAAATTCTTCCGGGTTATTTATCATTCATATGAAAAATCGTATACCTAAACAGAGTTTCAGTTTGCACTTGCGCTACGGCTTAGTGCACTTCAAAGACATTTATAGCGAAGTAGCTATTTTGCTTACCTGGCAAGTGCGGTGCTAAAACTTTGCAAGAATATTCTATATTTATTTGTGTTCTTAAATCTGCTTGGAGGTAAAATTCTCTGCACGCAGATATGAAAAATACTCAGTTTTATCGCAAATTCAAAAACGAGCGCATTTTGCAGGCTCCATAATTCCCCTCAGACTTCCTTCAGATTTGCATTTTTCCAATGAACAAGCATTCACTGGAAAAACGACGGACTTCAAGTAAAAAACTGATAGTCACGCACTTGATGTCCATGTGGCCCCATGATGCAACACCTCCATCCCAGCCGACGTTCTTCCCCTGCATGCAGGAAGACGCCAAAACATAGCCAATATCATGGTAATGACCGAAATTTAGTTCTCAAATCATTTGACTAATCGTTCTAGTCGCATTATATACTTTTAACAATTCTGTTTAGGCTAAATAATTTAGTATTTGTCAGCACAAAGAAAATTTTAGTCATCAAGTGGCGAGACTGCCTCAGTTGTTGGCATTTTGAATCTCATTAAGGTAATCTGATGGATTTTCTCAGGGTCTCAGGCCTAGTTCCAATCTGTAGTCCTACTTGCTTCTGTGAAATTCCCTAAAAACGGATCTATCAGCAGTTTTGCTGTAGCGATTTATGGCTGGCAGTATTTATTTGTCTTAACGGGTTCCTGAGTAACTAACCACAATAAAGATACATCCTAATTTTTTTAGTGGTTGTATTTGGATTTGTATTTTATTTTACTTATAGTTTTTCGTTAGAAAACACCATCATTTAAACGAGGAAGTGATTTGCCGTTATTCATGCGGCGATGCCGACTAACTGATTGATTATCGTCTAGTCACACTTTTAATTTTACCTTCAAACAGCTGCTACTTTTTTTGCCCCTATCGATGCGGCCAACAAATTTTCCGTCCTGCTTTGTGTTGAGCTCGCCCCTTCCAAGTTATTCCATGAAAGCATTCTAGTGTTGTCTCTCAATTTACTGTCAGCTTCTTATTACTCATTCAGTGTTTTACAGATGTATTCAATTTATTTCAGGCTTCTATGAGTGAATATTTCCCGGCACCGCCGCGATAAACAAGGCCACTATCTCCGGAAAGGCTTCACTGGACTGTTTTGAATCGGTCTTGACAAAACAATCTTGATTCCCTGCACAGAAGCTTATACTGCAACCAGAATTATCCAATTTGCTAGTGTTCGCCATCTTTGAACAGTGAGCGCTACTTGGCTTAAATGATTTCTAGAGCTTCATCCAACGACAGTGACTTTGCAATTTAATGAATCTGCACAGAAAAAGGACGCATATACTGCTCGTATCGCTTCATGTTCTGACCCTGGTCATCATGTTCCACCTTATTTAATTTGAGAACTGAACTGGTGAGAGGGATCTGTTTTCAAATTCGCTTCTCCCTCTAAATCAATTTTAATTTTCAAGCTTTTTTGCACAAACCGGAAAATTATCAAGACGTGAGTACGTGTGCTAACTTATGTGAATGCCTCTGTCCTTCCAGATTTTTCAACCCCTAAGTAACGAAAGTTGTGTTCTTTCGAACGATGTGCTCCGGCTACCAGCCGATGTGCTTTTAGTGTCGGAATGCCTATGACTAATTTGTAAGCAAACGGCATTATTTTGACTGAACTTCGCAATTATGTGGAATTCAGCTATCAGAGCGGACATTATTTCTATCCTTCCGACACCTTCAATTATATTGCCCTGTTGCTCATCGAAATGAGAGGTTGGATGTTCGCGTTAATTCGCCGCCCGGTTTAGGATCAAAATTTTTCAGTGAAAAAAATCATTTCCGCGAGTAACTGTGTTGTGTTTAATTTAATCCGTCATTCACCTTACCCGGGATGAGAAAGTGTTTCCTAGCTTTTACATTTCGAGAGTTGAACTAGGCGATCTGTGGATGCACACGTCGCCACCACTTCCTAATGATGTGCTTTCGCACCACTAACATCAAAAAGTTTTTTAATCATAGCTCCTAATAACAAGCGTTGGTTATATTGATTTACCGGATTTTGGTCTTCCCAAGTAGAGCTCAGCCAGATGACAGACGCATACGATTTTTTCATTAACATTAGAAAAAAGAAATCAAATTTCTGCTGATGGTGACTGTGCGCATCAACAGGTATGTTATCAGGATTAACTGAACGCCTTTTTATCTGCAAATTATTGAAATACTCCCTTTTCAGTTTGTCACCGAGTAGACTAGCCCAACCACAGTCATTTTTCCCCTTGGGCGCTGTAGATGAGAATTATGTTTCAACTGCCCGCATTTGACTGCATTTGAAAGCAGGCGTCAATCATATTTTTCCTTGAATTCTGGCAGCGAGTAGCTGCCTAGATTCTATCCTGACTAACTGCCTCACTTCTCTTGCATAACATTTTTTAATCACTACTTTCTCAATGGGAAATGATTCCTACATTTTGTTACTATGGTGGGGCATAGAAGAGAAAGTTCAGTGCGTTAATTAATTGTGCAGATGTCTGAAATTATTGGCATAATAAATGTAACAACTTTTAATTTGTAGTCTTCATCTGTGAGAAGCTGGCAGCTTTTTCATGAATTGCCTCGCGCTTTCTGCATGCATCCCATTCACTGTAGTAAATTATTCGGCTCTGTGTGCCAGCAGTCTTACTCTTGTTTTTTTTTTCCTTTTTTCTAAAGCATCATGAGCACCGTTTCGCTGTTTTTTTTTTCTTTCATTTATTAACTGTTATCTCTGCCACATGACCAGCCTAGAATCTGTCCCCGTCATATGTGTTTCCCACACTGTCTTTTACAGCAGAACGCAACGCAGCTTGCAACTGGTTATGTTGCAGCTTACTGACACTCAGCATTCTCCTCTTCACTGAGCTTTGAGTCACTGCTAATCTACTTTTTCCTGTGATAGTGATATTTCACGTTTCACATCCACAAATTTGTAAAGGAGATGACGCCAGTATTTCTTTAGGTAGGATGGTGCCTGCTTCTCTGAAATTTAACGAAATTTGACAAAAGATGTCCATCATGCTCTTTTCCTTTGGTTCAGTTCCATGTACGAGTCGTTATTCATTTGTACTAATAGCTCTGAGTAAAAATGCAGTCAGCCTGCAGTTTTTTAAAAAGAATTCTGCACTTCAGTCTTCATAATATTTTGGAGGGGATTTAAGGTTTTTATAAAAGTGGGCGAGTAGTTGTGTGCATGATCAATTTTATCCCGAAGTTCTTCCGTTCACTCGTTAGCTGAATCATGCACCCCGCATCACTGTGTTCGGTTTCTGTTGGCTGCTCCGAGCAGTGTTGTTTAAACGCTTTGAAAAAAAAAATCGGAAATGCAGCGCGCACCAGCGTTCCGGTGGGAACATGAGTTTTTGCGCGGTTCATGTTTCATGCAGCAAATATGATCGTTCACAGCAATAACCATTGGTGATGCGCATCAGGCGGACCCGTGCGATCATGCCTTTTTGCGGCAACTACTAAAACTCGGCTCGGCTCGGCACGGCTCGGCTCGGCTCGGCTCGGCCGGT
>UYRT01000085.1:0-14661 GCA_900617915.1 Gongylonema pulchrum
TCACCGCCAATGCGAGGTGGCTATCGTGGCCGAGGATATCGTGGACGCTGGGGCGATCGCCAGATTTGTAAATTCTTCCGCGAAGGCTATTGCAGAGATGTAACCACCTTAATTGCTTTTACATTTCTCCCCCTCCCCCTCCCTCGTGTCGAATAGTGGCCAAGTTATGACGGCTTACAGACCAAACAACACTTGATGGTAATTATGACCGGCACACTGCAGTTTCTGGATAAAAGCTAGGAGAGCGGCCAACACTCAGCCGGGCTTGCTCTAGAAGCTCCGCTTTACTTGTGATTTCCTGTCAAGAAATGCACATTTCCAAAATTTCAGGGCGACAACTGTTCTTATTCTCATGATGCCACAGATTCGGGCCGCAAAGCTGAATTATGCAAATTTTATCAGCAAGGATACTGTAAGAAAGGGCTCCAGTGCCCGTTGCTGCACGGCGAGTATCCGTGCAAAGCGTACCACAAGGGTGAATGCTCGAAGGATCGTTGCAAGTTCTCGCACTTACCTCTGAATAGCTTCACACAGCCGATATTTGATCAGGTTGGTGGCCCAGTCTGCCTTGTTATGTGTGTTAGTTGAGTTAAGCAAGTCACTGAGTGAAACTTACAAGAAAGCAAGCGATAATTACGGCCTCGTGCACGTCAGTTAGGCGAGCAAGCACTGTCGCATTTCATTAAGAAAAGCAATCGAAAGTGAAAATAAAATCCTTCAAATGACCTAATAATTGGAAAAGCTAGCAAAACATAGTGCTATCCTGTTGACCTCTTCGGATGCGTATGCACCGGACATACGGCTGCATTCCATAACAACAAAATCCAGCACTAATTGTCCGGGCGGTTCTTATTATTTCGGGGCACTTCTGGTGAGCAGCACAGCTCCTATCTGTTAGCATCTCTGTACTGAGCATGAATAAATCAACACCGAAGGCTGCAGCAGCTGAATGGTGGCTAGTATGATTCCGGGGTCGAAAACAAGTATATTCACGAATTGACAAATTTCAGATGATGAAGGATGATGAACTGGCATCACGCATTGCCATTCCACAGGGCCCGTTAAAACGACGCGTTCTGCTGCCGGGTGGACCGAGTTCTTCTCCACCAGGAGCTACCCCGTCAGCAGTCCCAGTAATGGTCACGGTGAACGCCGATGCAGGAAGCATAACGGCCGGGGGTATTATACCTCCACCGTCGGTTGTGGTACCCACTCTGTCCTCGGCCGCCGCTGCAGCAACAGTCACTTCAGCAGCACCAGTGACCATCGCCCAGCCGCAGCTCATCATCCCACCGGCACTTGGTGCGGCTGCCAGTCAGACAACCTATCCGGCATTCTTCCCTCATCACTCGGTGTCCACGCCGGTTCTTGCCGCCACCTCGTTAGCCACCGGCACATTTTCTGCCTTAGCACCACCGCAGGTTCCTCAAGCTACTGCTGCTGTTCTACAGCATTATACGGTTGGTTTCACTGACTTTTCTTAGCGCTTTCCAAATTTCTTCAAACATTTGCTTGTAAACTTACCCCCTGTGTGTGTGTGTGTGTCAAATGTTTATATATATATATATATATATATATATATATGTATATATATATGTATATATATATGTATATATATACATATATATACATTTTTTTGATTGTATTTCATTTAAAAACCGTTTTACTTGATTTATTGCAGGTAATACAAGTTATACTTGGGATTTGTTCCCTGAGTACGACATTTTCAAGGTTTGTTTTGAAAAACAACAAAATCATGAGAGTTTTTTTTCGTTTTGAAGCTCTTGATGTTATTGGCAAGCATAATGGTGCAACTACTAGCAACAGACTCTTTTACTTTTATCTGATTTCAAAATATTTTTCGTTTGCTTGATGACGTTAGATGTCGCTAGTATATTTAGCCGAACAAAATACATCGCGGCATGCAAAGGAGGTTGAACTCGGTGCTGGTATCACAGCTCAGTGGGTAGGTAGAACATCTGAACCAAATTTCCTTAGGGTATAGACATCGTTAAATAATCTATCTGACAACAATCTTTTTTTCTGGAAGTTTTAACAAAACAACGAAATTCTAGGTAAATGAATTTGGCACAGTGAAAATTCGTCTAACCGATACGCCCGGTTATGATGCTGAAGGGGCTGTATCTCCAGACGGACGACACATCGTATTCACATCTGTGCGAAGTGGGGATCCGGAAATCTGGATCATGAATTCGGACGGCAGCGAGCCCAGACAGGTTTGAAGTTGCGCCTTAACTCCCATGACAGATGCATTCGATGTAGCGAGTCGATTTGAAAACAGCTTCCAGCAAAATTCTTGTTGCTTTTCGACCATCCAGTGCGAGCAATTGGATGTGCAACTGAAACGGCTGGGATGCAAAAATAAAAAGAGCGCGCTAATCCAGCAAGAAAAGCATCATGGTTAACAGCGCCAAAACTACCTTATCTGAAGCTTGCAAAGTTTCGCTAGGAAGAAAATTTTATTATTCTAGTGGTGTAGCTGAGATTTTCGAGAATAGACACACATGCATCTCGCCATAGGGACAACCGAAGAGCGCTCCTACCAGTTGAGGGATGTTCATGAAAAGTAAAAAAAAGAAAAAAGTTTGAAAAAATTCCGTCCTTTCGTTTATTTATGCATAGTCAGTAAATTATGTGAAATGACTGAAAGCAAAGTTTTGCTTGCATAGAACTTTTTTTGTTAAAGCTGGGCCATACGGAGTTTGAGAGCATTATTCAATTATCAGACAATGCCAGCTGGCCTGGACTCAGCATGTTTCGGTATCTGATAGTTATTTTTTGTTGGTCTTAAATTTGAAGTCGTTGGGATTTTATTACTACTATTTAATCATGTTTTCTTATTTTTGTGAAGTTACTGATTAGCTTCGGCTTCAGCTAACAAACGAAACTGGTTATGATGGTGGCCCATTCTTTAGCCCTGATGGAACAAAAATAGTCTTCCGTGCATCCAGACCAAAAACTGATGCAGAAATCAAGAAATACAAGGATTTGCTAAGGTATAACATTCCTTCTAATACATATGTTATCTTCTACCTCAGTATGCGGACAATCTTCTACCTCATTATGCGGACACATCGGGAAGATTAAATAGGTGCATAAAGTAGGTAAAAATGATAGTTTTTTATGGAGTCTTCAGCACATAAAGATTTTCTGAACCTCCGAAAGAAATTATGAAGGCCTGGACTTTCTGAAAGCGCATAAAATTCATATTATGGAGGAACTGTGTTTGTTTATTATCCATTTTAAAGTATCCGTATTTTAAAATGCCATCTGGGTGGTCTTGGTGTTCCTGGTAACTACTCATTTTGCAGCTATGTGTGTTAAATATAGTGACAGATAACACCACTAATCAGATTCAGGTCGATAATTCGAAATCGCGGGAAAGTAATTTCCTCTGGATTTGTTGTTTTAATACAGCCGGAATTATTAAGTATGGTAATCGGAAAATATATGGGTATACCTATATAATACATAGATGCACCACTTATTCCACCACTGTGAGTGGATCTCCAGGCTCAAAATAGACGTTCACGTTCTCTTGCTTATCGCATACGGACAGTTATGAGAAGCGATTCTGGAAGCAGTTAAGCTAGAAAACTGAAATTACAGGGATGTTGTGTCTCCTTCTGCACTCAGAGAATGAAAATTCAGCTTGAGAGTAGAATGTATGCCTATTCTCAATTGCATGCTAGTCTAACTTGAAAATTTATCAAAATTCGAGTTGTCCATGTGTAGCAAAAACATTAAATCAGCTTTCCTGTTATGCTTACATCTCGCGTGTCGGCGGGTCAGATTTCAGATTGAAAAACTGTTGGCGTCTTTCTAACTCCGAGTGGTGCCAGGCATGAAGCTGTAGTTTTAGGTAGATGCTTGCAGTCCATATGCAGATCTACAGGCATAAAGTACATTGTAACGTACGTCTGCTGCATCCACGTCAAATTTCCACTTCTAAATTGCTGATATTCTCCTGTCCCAATAACTAGGCATATTAGAAAACTGAAATTTTACGAAGTGCAACCTCATTGGCTTAGTTCATGTCTCTGTTCCTAAAAGTGAAAAAATAAAAATCAACAAGGTTTGCTGTTATCGATTATACTGCTGCATGAAAGGGTGCAAGAACACAGGATCGCACTGGAATCCCAATTTATTTTTACTATAATCAGCCTTTAACAAAGAAAATGAAGAACTAAACTGTTACGTTGTGCATCATAATACCATTACGTTACTGTGGATTACCTTGATAGCTTACCGTATTATTACTTCATCATCAACGATCCAGTCTGCATGCATTCTTCATGCCCCTCATCAAAGGTTTTTTTAGTGGAACAGCTTAATTATTGACAATTTCACGGGTTCGATGTCTGCCTATGAAGTAATGGTCAATAGTCAGACTTTTAATGTTTTTCTTTATTTTCAGCTACAATTTAGTTTCGCCACTGCAAATGGAGCTTTATACTGTCAATATCGACGGTTCGGGGCTGAAAAAGATAACGTCGCTCGGCGGCTCCAACTGGGCTCCATTTTACATGCCCGACAATCGGCGTATCATTTTCAGTTCAAATTTCAATGATACCGGATTTTTCGGTGCTTTCCATTTGTACATTGTTGACGAAAATGGAGAAAATCTTGAACGAGTTCGTTTTTTTTGAAAAGCAGCACTTCAAAGGCTGAATTTTTTGGTGATTTTTGTTGACTGTGTTTGGAAAGGGAAAGGATGTATGCACAAGAACAACAGATAATAGGTTGTTAGTCATTCATAAATATACAATTAGAGTTCAAATTTTAAACTGTACACATGAAATTATCAAATTTGTTAGCTATATAGGAGCACTTTTCACTCTCGAAAATGCATTCTGCGTCCCGCATAATTCATCATTTTTCGAACACTGTCAGACGGTAATGACAAAAAAATGACAAAAATAATAATAACAGTAGTAATAGTAATAGCAATGGTAATAATGATAACGATAATGACAATGACACTAATAATGATAATGGTAATAATAATAACTTATAAGGTTACTTATAACGTTGGCGGTTTCGATGCGTTTCCAATGTTTGACAGAGCTGGAAAACGCCTGGTTTGGGGCAGTAGTCGCAACGGCCGAGGTCCATACGATCTGAATATTTTCATCGCTGACTGGCAGGAGAATGAAACAGAAACATGGAAGAATAAAGAGAAGAAGGTGATTTTTTTTGAAATTCTGTGTTCTAGTCTAAGCAGAAATCTGATCCAGATTGCATGCGTTAGAATAATTGATATTGAATTGAGATTTAGGCGTCTGCTGGCGTGCAATTCATAAATGTGCCAAACGCACAATGATTTGTTACAATCTTCAGTGTAATTTTTTGAGTGATTTTTGATTTAGTATTTTGATTTATCTATTGCATAAAATGAACCAAAATTTCAGATTTAAGGCCGATTTAAAACTATAATTTAAGTCTGTGCGCAGAAGTGAGATATGGGATAATGAAGTATGAAAGCTATTTTCGGTCATCCCTCTTGTATTATGTGGTCATCCACAATCTCAAGAATGCGGAGTATTTTTTGAGTTTGAATTGAAGGTTACGGTGAGAGCGCAAAGTAAACTAAGGGTCAACTTTTAATTTGCGGCCTCCCTACAAAACCCATTCCCAAAATCCTACTGCTTTAGCATTCTTAGTTTCGGAAATGAATAAATAAACGCTCTCTCAGAGAGATATCATCGTGGCACAATTCATTTCTCTGAACGCAAAAACTCATGCTTACGACATTCTGTCTGTTTATTTGTGCTTTCGTGTGTTTGCTCCTCGTCTGCGTTTCCACAACAGTGGCAGTATGAAAGCTGAAATTTTGTTGCAGAAGTAGCTCAAAGCCCTAGTCGAACCTAATAACCTCACTGAACTTCTAGCTTTTGGCTCACGCAAGCGCCTACTAAATTTGCACATGTGTGCCAATTCCTTCTTAAAAGCATTTATGCAGATTTATCTCCCATAAGCTGGGCTTGTGTCCCTCTCCTGACAAACAGTTTTGCTTATTTCAACCATTCAGAAACAAAAAAACTTGAAGTTCTTATTTTCTGATCATCGTTTACAAGTTTTGCGTACTACTGAATTTTTTAGCCATTTAGAAAAGAGTTTAATTCGCGCTCCGTCAAAATGAAAGGAAAACACGTGGGAAAAGCTAAACAGCTTACAACCATCGACCATAATAAGTCGCCGTCTTTCAGGTAGCCTTTTCTTCGGTTTATTCTATCTGAACTCCAGTTTTTTGGTGAAAAAGTTTAAATTTTATTAGCGAGTGGTTAATACAGCATTTAATCTTAAAATCCTGAAAGACAGGAAGTAAGTTTAAAATTTGTTCGGCTGAATTGACCCTAAACATCAACTGAAGTAAACTCACTTTCTTGTAATTGTGATTTATCATTTGTGTTGGTTTGCAGCCCGGACGACAGCAGAATTATTTACGAAGGATTTGGTAACGAACTGTACAGTGTTTCATGCGAACAGGTGATGTTTTGCAGAAAGCTTGTATCTTCGAGCAAGATTTATCACATACTGTGCAAACTTATGATCTCTTCAGATATTCGATTTGGATTTAACGAATGTATCGAGAAGATTCCGACGATTGAGTACAGGCAAGTGAAAAAATGGTTTTTGCAAAATTTCATTTATAAAATTGGGCACAGCAAATTTTTTAAATGGCTGCTGTTGGGCTTCATAATTGCTTATGCTTTCAGGCGGTCCTGAATTCTCTGCTTAACGAATCCAAGCTAGAGACTTACATAAGGTCCACGACCATTAACTCAAAATTTGCAGCAGTAAATTCAGTGCACAGTACGGAGCATCCAAAAATTCTCATTCAAATGAATTCTCATTTAAAATTCGTTTTATTCTGACTTATAGTCTTGGACCTAAATTCAGTTTGGTTTTGTAGTGTCGCTTTCGCGAACTTTCTTTCGCGCACTTGCTCATTCCTTTCCGGCTGATCTTCGTGTATTCTCGCCAATATTCCCTTGTCCAGCAATTTTCGGATAGGCTACAGGATTAGCATGATACACTGAAAGAGCCTTTCGCCTGTTAGCCGCACATTCATCCAATATAAAAATGTAAAAACTTCGGTTTCTGCACTCTATGCTCTGCCTATAGAAAACAAGTCCTCTCATAAAAAATCTTGCCGAAAAATGTGCGTGGTTTGAGTAAAAAACAGAGGAATTTCTTTGCAGGATTGGGCGCCGCACGATGTCCATCTTATTTTATAGCCAATAATGATACTTATACGGTATATGCAAGCGATTTTCTAAGTGTTAATCGTTCCTTGTTGAAAACCTGTCCACGAAGAGCTTGTGACGATAAATGGCTTAAGGACATTTGTAGGTATTTGAGTCATTTTAAACTTCTTTTCCTTTTTGGATTGTTTTCAAATCTTATAAGAGCAAATCCCCAAAATCGGAAATGAAGATGCAGCAGGCTTAATGGTGCAGTGAAGAAGCTTTAATGGGGCCAGTATATGCCTACTCTTTGGATTGGACAATGGATCTGCGTTTCTGCTAGACGCCTACCAAAAACCATACTTCTTTTACCGATGTCCCACGAAATGGGCTGGATTTTCAGAACTGCACATTTGTTATCCTTAGTCACGCAGTAAGTATGCCCTACAGTCTCTAAAATTTCAAATCAAAAGAACCGTTCCCATCCCTTCATATTACTCTGCTGAAGACACCGACATACGTACGAGTAACGTAGCAAAGTAGAGCAAGGCGAACACTGGTTATGATGAATAAAGCGATTTACAGATGGATGCTTATGGCGCCTATTTCTTGACCACATAAACAATCAAACTCTCCGTCAGATGAGCGGAGTGCAAGATATCTTTGCGACCACGCAAAATAGTACAATATAGTGAGCAAGATTTGCTGCTTGCCGTGCTATGACAGCTATTGCGTGCATTAGCGAACAGTAATCGCGAGAAAGTAAAGGACAAATTGAGAAAATTACAAAGAAGCTATGTAAATGTATGATGCAGAAGGTGAATTACTAAATGGTTTTAAAAAGTAGTTGTTGGCCAAAGGAAAGGGCGAGCGCTGGTTGTGATGGACAGAACAATGGAGCGAAGGATGTTTGGCGTGTCTGCTAGCGAGTGGTACCCTCAAAAAGTGAATGACTACACGGGCAGCTTCCGGAGGGCTGGCGAACATGCATCGAACAAGCAATGAGTATTAACTGGAAGTTTGCAGCCCAGTACTGAAGAGCTTGAAATAGTTGTCCCTGGTGTGCGCTAAAACTGGATTATCTGGGTGACCACGTATGTTGGTACGTGTTTCGTAATCCTCTCGTCTCGTCCTTTTTTTTAACTGGCGCGGGTGTTCAATTTTGTCTTTTGAAATTGACTTTAAATTGCTTCTAAAGCGGTTGGTTAATTACCATTAAATTAGTTTGACGTATGTGCGTGGTAGGTAGGAGGAGGGAGAGAGGGGACATATGGCTCCTATTCATTTGGGCAAAAATTTTTAGGTAAACAAACGCGTATCCATGACCTCTATCCGGACTTCGATCTCTTTCAAGTGAATAAATTCGGCAATTTTATACGACGCCTAACGGACAATCCAGGTTATTGTTAAGATCACGATTTGGAACATTTCGCACAAAATATTGCTTTGCTTTTTCAGTTTTGTTGCTATTATATCTTCAAAAATTTAGGAACATGTGCATTTGATATGAAAAAAGATTGGATATTCAGCTGTGTCTGCTGAATCCTCACCATTAATTATTCTGTGTGGCCAAAGATTAAAACTTCTGGAGTATTATAAAAAAAAATTAATTGTAAATTTCTGTATTCAGAAAGCAGTGCATTTGTGTGCTGAAAATGAATTTTGCACGCAGTATTTGAAAAAAGCTCGTAATTCCGAAAAAAAAAAAACGTTTATTAGCGCTTATGAAGCAGGCTAATCAGTGAATGACTGGATATTATTTTAGGTTATGATGGCGATGCTAGTGTCTCATCGGATGGCAAACGTATTGTATTTACGTCGACGAGGAATGGCGACGCCGACTTGTGGATTATGAATATTGATGGAACAGACTTAAAACAGGTATTTTTCTAATTATTAAATTTTGATGGTGATTTGGCGGTTGTTCTGGCAAATTGCCGCTCGTATTGCGCAACAGGGGCAGTGTTTCCGTTGCCGCCAAAAATTTTATTCTGTTGGGTCTCTGTGGAGGAATTTTATTTCAACGCAATTCCTAATTAACAGGCAGAGCTGTGCTTATCTTGGCGGGTCATCCGGTTGAAATGGCGAAAAAGTGATAAAGTTAACGGGAAAGAAAACACAAATGATGACCTACTTTGAGAACTAGTGTTCTGTGAACAGTACTACCTTCAGAATTTTTTAGAATTGATACGACTTTTGGGAAAAGCAAGGTACAGTGACTCCATTTGTCTTATCGACAGTGCAATCGTCGTAATAAAGAGGCCCAGTCTTGTTGCTAAATAAAAATGTCTACGACTTGACTGTGCCGAAACATTCCTGCTCGTCCAATTTTTTAAAATAACTTTATATTTTTTTAAACGTATATGTCAATTAATATCCCTACTAATCCTATGTAAGTACAGACATGTCATGCATGCTGAACCGTACCTTAACCAATCTTATTTCCTCTTCCCCCTCTGTTTCCCCTCCCTCTACTAACTCTGCCACCTAATTCGCTTAGGTATCGTTGCATGAGGCCCAGTGAGAGGCAGCTGCCATGATACTGCTACGGTGTTACATAGATTTATCCATTTCTGCGGAGAAGATGACGATTCGTAACTTAGGCTGACTAGCAGCACCGTTTGGCTTACTGAGTCTTAGCATGCAGTGGAAACGATGTGTTCTACAACTGAGCATCCTGGTAGCTTTGAAACATTATTAGCTGGTGCTTTTTCAGCTGACAAATACTCTTGGTTATGAAGGGGGCGCCAAATTTAGTCCAGATGGGAAGTTCATTGTTTTCCATGCTTCACGACCCACTTCAGAAACGGAACGTTCCCGATACAAATGGCTGTTACGAAGGCAAGTTTTTTTCACCAAACCATTAGTTTATTTACTTTATTTATATTAATGTTGGAGATTTAAAACACGCCTGCGTAGAAATGATTATTTGAAGATTAGAAATTCGAATGAAATCGGAACTGGACTGAGAAATCGATGTTGTGGACATCCACGTTGTTGTTGTGTTCGACTCACCAAAACATTCTTCATTCATTTTTTGTTTGCCTAAGATGAAAGTGCAACTGCGTAGCATTTATACTGACAATAGGAATCACCGCAAAACATAAAAAAGCTTCAAAACACATCAGCGGCTGAAGCCTTTACGGCGGCGGATGATGCACTGTGGTGGTCAGTGAGTGGCGCATCCGGCTCTTGAAGCCGCAACCGATTAATCTTTTGCTACGATACTCGGCACCACTCATTGCTCATTTTTGCATCTTTAAAAACTACTTTTCATACTTAAATAAGTGCATTGTTTGCTCGTATTCATCATCAACCCTTCCAATGATGCAGTTTATTAGATTTGACTTCCCCCGAAAATAATTGTAATCTCGGGGCATAAAGCTGACAGAAAACTCCTTACTCTATCTTTTAATATAAAGACTGCTACTTAAAAAATAAATATTTAGTCTCATTTTACAGGGGGATTAACAATACGAGGCGGTTTAATACCTACACACACACACACAAACAAACAAACATGCATATACACACGCACGGCTTACATGCATATTCAAATTACACGATATTAAAGTAACACATATTTGATCTAAAACGCACGTATTAAAAGCCTAAATTATCCTTTGGTTATCTTGAACTTGCTTTACAGTTTCAATGCTGTTGAACTGAGAAATATGCAAATTTTCATAATGCGTGCTGATGGCAGCGATGTGAAGGCAATAACTAAAGCGGGAATCAATGACAATCATCTCTGGCCGTCGTTCCTCACCAATCAACGAATTTTGTTCGTATTCTCGCAAGGAAATTCAAACTGTGCTGGCGCTTTTAATATTTTCGTTATGAACGTCGATGGGAGCCACGCAGAGCGGGTATTTGTTATTGTCTTCGATTCACGAATAAACCTCTAGCTCTAAACTAAAAGTGATTTTCAGCGAAGTTTGAAGAAGAGGCCGTCCTTTGCTTTACGGGGGGTTTTTAGAAGTTTCGATTGAGTTTTATTTTCTGTAAATGTTTTGATATATTGCGAAAGTGTTAACTAGCATCGGCACTGCTGCAGCTTTTATCTTATTTCAGTGACATCAGCAGCGATGATAAATTTTACTCATCTGACTATATCACTCTCAAATTTATCAAGATCTATCATTGGATGTTTTTTTTCAGATCACCTTCGACTACAGTTGGTTGAATTTCCATCCCTCCATTTCGCACAGTGGCTCTCAGCTCCTGTGGAATAGGATTTCCGGTCGCAAATCTAATTTGTATCTCGCCAACTGGAAGATGCGCGCATGAATTCTTATGCTTGTTCTTTTTTGTTGAGAGTGTACTGAGTGTCTATTTTGAGCTCTGCTTTGCTATCCTCACTAATACATTATATAACTCCTTGCAAGTTTAATTGCTGTTTGAAATAAAGGATTTTGAACATCTCATATTACTGCTACATTAATGCAGGAGCCATAATAAGGATATCCTGCAGTTAAATGGAATCAAATTACCAGGACATCGCTAGATTTATGATCGTTCTGGCGATCATAAATCTAGCGACATCCTGGTAATTTGTTCCCATATTTGGTTAATGTTGGCCTCCGCACCTACTTAATGCGTTAGGGAAACAAGGCTGTGCAGTATTGTTGCCATCCTTAATTTTCTTATACAAACTAGTTATAATTTATTACGTTATACAAATTTATTTAATTCCATTTTATTTCCTTTTATGAATACAACAACTGTCGTACTGAAAAAGTCCAGCAGTGATACTCAATAGGAATGTGTATGATTTAATGAGCCGAAACATTCCTGTTCATCTAATTTTTTAATACAATTTTATATTTTTGTACGTATGTCATAGCTAATATCACCCTTCTGGAATGATGTGGACGAGGCCAGCAAATACAGGATTTGGTTTCGTGGGTGTCGACTCAGTCACTGGAGATCAAGAGTGGAGAAGTGACGACAGGGAATCGTTTTGCGTATTTCATGTATGTAATATCTGCGTTCGTTTATTCTTGTATGGTGACAAACCGGCCTTCAGGGTCATTTTTAATGAATTTCAAAGGTCTCTGAGCTGCTTCTGAAAATTGTTGAGGGTGTTTTTTCTCAAGAAAAACATCTTCATTTTGAAAGATCCTGATCATCTTACGGGATAGATGAACAACCCAGAAAGATATTGCTTTTCGGTCGTTTAAGAGACGCACTTCCTTTGATGAATTAATAAAAACAGGATTTATCTTGCACCATACTGGACCTGTTTTTCATCCAAATTAACCATTTTCTTTGACAGTTTCGCCGCAGTCAGTTTTTTTTCGGCGACAAAAGTAAACTGGTTTATTTGTCGGGGATAAGATTTGAAAGTGTTTAGAAGATGTGCCGGAACAATTTTTCTTTTTGTTTTACTTACATCCCATTGACAAGGCAGTTGATTGACGCGGATTTTGAGAACCAGAAAGCACACATATTTAATTGTATTCTTTTCTGAACAATGTATCACGAAAACTTTTTACGGATGACAGCTTGTAATGAGACATATTGCAGAAAAGTGAGGCAATGCATGCGTCGCTAAACAAAAGTATCGGATTAGTTTCGCCAAAGTAGGTAATGTTTAACGACATCACGATTAACTTCTGGCTTTATATGAGGTGTCTCGTGCCTAGGCAGAACTTATGAGCCTGATACGTCCTTGCGTTGTGCAATTTTTACCTAACAGTTAGTTTTTGGAGTGATGTACGGAAGTTACAGCAATGTCGAAGTGGAACGTGATACGGCCAGTTAATCAACAAAGCATAAGAATTATGAAGGAATAAGCAAATTTTGACAATTGAGTTCACGAAGAGCATAAAGCAGATGTCAAAACACAATCTTTTTTTTTGGAATTCTGTATTTTTTTCACAAATCTTAATCTTCTAGTATTTCAGTTGCTGGATATATCATTTGAGGTAGCGAAAGAGGAGAAAAATTTTAGGCTGCAAGCAGTGGTTGTAAGACATCGGAGCATTTTCAGAACTACAACATCTGAATAAATGAGGGCGCAGTAAAATGATGAACAAAAAAACATTGCTTTTAACATCACCTTGAGTTGTACAGACAATAAATTTGATTGGGATTATTATACGATCGGCCAGCGCTACCTCTTCTTGCCGCCTTTGTATGCGCCGCCACCGCCTGAAACAATTTTGGCTGCGAAAGTGCGACGCGCAGTTAAATAATTTTCGCAGAGCTAATTATTACATAAATAATTTTTGTTTGAGGAAATTAGTGGTTTTAACTACTATACGTGATAAAATTTGGGATGAGTGCGATCACTTTCTCTGGATGCTAGGCTCCACGAGATTATCACTCGCAAACCAATCAAAAACTGATTTCAAAAACAATTTCGATCCTTTGTAGTACAAAAGCAGTTGGGTTTTGAATTTTTGAAGGTACTGAGTTTTATTCACAAAAATCTAGATTTTTTCGGGAGTACGGACAAAATCAAAGCCAACTTTAAAATTTCATGCGCTAAAAATGGAGTATGATAGGATGGCTACTGATTTTCGTTAAGTTAGAACACTTTCTTACATTGTACTAGTGCCGTTGGTAATAAATTAAGCAATATGATAATATCACTCACCGTATGCTCCTCCTCCTCCGCCACCGTATGCTCCTCCGCCACCGTATGCTGGTGCAGCGCCATACGATCCACCGTATGCAGGAGGCGGTGGAGGTGGGGGTGGAGGCAAGTACCTGAAAAGTAAATTTTTAAATGCAGCGCCATGAAGCTAGATTGCTGCTTAGCACCATGCTTGAAGCCAAAACATTTTTTCTGAGTGCGCACCTCGCAAATACTTCTCTCGGTGTGTATACAGTTTTGGGTGAAACACAAACAATTCATGTTTTTGGCATAACAAGATTTTCGACGGCTCCGCTTCGCATGTTAAACATGAAAGAATTGTTACGATAATAGTAATATCAATAATAACAATAATATTTTATAATAATATTAATAATATTTGAAATAATAATATTACGCAGGCTCGACTCTGCTGCTGTTTGTAATTGTTGTTGCACTTCCGGGTTAAAAAAATTTTCGTGCTTCTTTTGCTTATTCCTGTACTTCGCGCCACGCACTTAATAGCCTACCAAGCAAATTTTGAGTTAAGAATGTGAAAAAAAACAGCTCAGAACGCCAGTTCCGGAAATGGCAGCAAAATGGTGGATGAGCTAATAGAGCTTTTCATTGCATTCAACTGCCATCAAATCACTTCAAAAATGAAGAGCTCCGACAAAAACCGGAAGCAGTTGCAGAGTTAGTCTGCAACCATTCGCAAATCTAAGCCATTAAGATTTCAGAATCTTCCGTATTTCTGTCATATATCTTACAAAGCATGCAAGTAGCTCCTTCCAAAGAAAACAAAAGCGGGAAAAATTCGGGGACAAATAAATTTTACCCTCCGCCGGCTCCACATCCACCACCGCC
>UYRT01000086.1:0-14649 GCA_900617915.1 Gongylonema pulchrum
GCTGAAAATTTGGTGACTTAATCTACACATACGTGCGGGCTCGTATCCTCAAAATGGACGCTCAGGACCGCGTGGTTCTCATTTAGGGGCACGTGAAAGTCTTTTTGGCGGGAAAGCGTTTTCGGGAACGACTCATGATAGGAGGCTGAAACTTCACAAGTTGTTCCTTAGCCGCGTCTAATCCAAAGATTTCATATTCAGCCATCACGCTTCCTCAAGACGTCAAGGTTTAAACTGGCATCACGCCAACCTCAAATTTAAGGCGATCAACAAACTGCAGAGAGCTGCAATTTTGCAGCGTTACTTGGTGCCCACTGTTGTGTCCGTAAAAATAAGTTATTTGTCAGCCCTCCTGCATCTCACGCACGAACACGTGTACACACGTAAAATTTGACGTAACTCCGCAACCAGAGCAGCTGGAGTGCTGAAAATTCTTGAGCGCTACCCAGGACCGTGTTTGACCAACCGCAAGCGAAGAAAGCATTCACTTTACCATTCATTTACGAGCACCTGAAATTTGTTGTAACTCTTCAACCAGAGCAGCTGGAGTGCTGAAACTTTCTGAGTGCTACCCAGGACCGTATTTGACCAACCGGGGACGAAAAAAGCACTCACGTTGCCACCTACGTACGAACGCGTGAAATTTGACGTAACTCTGCAACTGAAGCATCCAGAGCGCTGAATTTTTTGGGCATGGATTGGGAGTCATTGTAATAATTTCGAACAGTCATGGCGGCCAGTCACAATTCTTTTAGCTAGAAGCATCTGCCGGGAAGAGTATGCCACTGGCGAAAAAAACCAGCGGGGAAACTGTGCAAAAAACGCATCCTCGTACCGGCTGCCGATACGCTTTCGACTAAGTTTCCATCTATGCAATACAAAAACGCATGTTGTCGGGGGTTGTCTATGTGTGTGTTTCTGTGTGCGTGTGTGTGTGTGCGTCTGTACGGAGTTTTCATCTCGAGATCCACAAACTTTGACAATTTAATCCGCACATGCGTACAGACCCTTACTTCCGCATGGCTCCCACGATAGGCACGTGAAAGTTTTTTAGTGGGAGAGCGATTTCGGGGACCGCGCAAAGTAGAAAGCTAAAAGTTTTAAATCGAGGATTTCAAATTCAGCTTCCACAAATCCCTATGTTTACGTACGCACACATCGAAATTTAAACTGGCATCATGCCAACTCCAGATTTAAGCTGACCAAGAAGTTACAGAGAGCTGTAATTTTGCAGCGTTATTTGTCTCCCACTGATGTGTCCTAGAGTGCAAATTGAGCTTTCCAGCCCCTCTGCATCTCACATATCAACACTCGAAAATTTCGCGCAGTTTTGTAATTTCGAGACTGAATCAGCTAGACGGCTGAAACTTTCTGAACGTGACCCACAACCATGTTTGAACGGTCGCGCATGAAAAGAATTTACACGTTTCTCCCTCTCGTGAGAGCATCTGAAATTTGACGCAGCTCTGCAACCAGAGCATCTGGAGTAGAGAAATTTTCTTTGTTTGGCCCAGGATTGTGTTTGAGCAAGTGCACGCAAAAACAGCATTCGCTTTTACCCTCATTTACGAATACGTGAAATCTGACGTAACTCCGCAACCACAGTACGTAGAAGGTTGAATTTTTTGAGCACAGATTGGGAATCATTGTAATAATTTCTGAGGGTCATGGTGGCGTGTCACAATTCTTTTAGCTAGAAACATTTGCCGGGAAAAACAGCACCGTTAGCAACAAGAACCTGCGGGAAGCTGTGCTAAAAACGTATCTTTGCGCCAGCAGCCGGTGCACTGGCCAATAATTTTGCATTGCATATATGCAAAAAGCGTACATAAAATAAATAAAGTTATTTGCAGCTAATTTCCAAAAAATAGACATACATTACCGAATGAAAAAACAAAAAAGCATCTATCATCTTTGCTTGATCACTCTCTTCCTCCTCTTACTCAGTTCCTTTCAAACATTACCTCCGCGACCACTGGTGAAATTTACATTTTCAAGAAACCACAACGCGAAAGGAACAAAAGGTCAGGATCCATCCCAATGGCCGAGTGTTGCAAAAGCTACTCAGGAAGCTAATTTGTTCCGTTATTACTACCTTCCTTACTTATACAGGTGAGCTTCTCATATTGATTTCATTTTTTAAGCAGTTTGAGCGGATGGAAACATTTTTGATAAGGTTAAAATAATTTTTGTGCTAGGTAGGTGTTGCATTTTTGACGAATTTTCACGGCGTAGGGACGGTTGTCACGCTTTTTTGAAGGCATGTTGAAAAATGATATTTTGTGTATTAGTTCATACAGCGATTATGCGAAACTATCAACACTGAAATGCTGAAGTATTAAACAACTGAAAAGTTTTAAACACAGCCTTTGAAGCACTGGGATGTTAAATATAATTACTAAGAATACCAAGATCGTTCCGAATTCAGTGCGAGTATCTTGTGTTAGTGATGTTACTGGGATGTTTCCAAATGCTGGGCGCAGCTGTGCCGGGTCCTTTGGTCTTCAGCATTACTGGAAATTTGCGCCAACTGGTAGTCCTTCGATGTGCAGTCTCTGGCTGGAGGCTGTGTCGCATATTTGCTTCTTTTCCAAGCTAGACGTAACTTTCAACTTCCTTCCAACTCAACACTGTCTGCTTCTAGTCTTGCAGCGGGTATGCGGGAATTTTCACCACCTTTGTTTTCGATGCTTTGATTTTCGGGTCCACTTCCTTCTTGCGTTGAGCTTTGCAGCATTTTATTTTGTAAGAGTTGTTAGCAGTGAAAACAATGTCATTCGCGAAGCGCGTTTTATCTGCTCGCCGTTGACCTTCAGATCGCCTGTCCAATCCAGTTTTCGAAATACCACTTTGAAGCAGGCGGATGAAAAGCTTAGACGATATGGTATCGCCTTGCCTTACTCTTCTCACGATCGGTACGCGAATTATAGTGGGAAAAGTTTTACGTTTGTCGGGCAGCTTATATTTGCTTCCTTCAAAATTCCCACTTAGTGCCTATCAATTTCTACATCTGCAAGAGCCTACATCCACCGATTTACTGGAGAAGTAATTCATCCCTTAACGGTGATTTACCAATCTACGATTCTTAGTAGCACCTAGCCCTAGAGCTACCAGCCTAATCTCGCTGACCCGGCCAAAACGCTTGCAGGGCGCTGAAAACCAATTTTATGTCTTTTTGCAACTATGCATTACAAAAACGCACAGTGTCGAGGAGTTGTTTGCGTGTGTGCGTCTTTGTCTGTATCTGTGGTTGCGCCTGCACTGATTTTTCGTCTCGAGACCTAAATAAAAGCTATCTTTGGGATCAAAGTCTACACCCTTGTATGGGCCGCTACGCAAAACTAACACTCACGCCCATTTTTCTCGCTTACGGGTACGTGAAAGATTTTCTGGGGGGAAAGCGATTTCGGGAGCCATTCGGGCTAGGAGGTTGAAACTTCACGAAAATTTTTTTGTTTTTGCGTTTGGCTCAAAGTTTTCAAATTCAGCTTTCAGGTACCCCTGGGTTTCACGTGCGTGCACGTCAAAGTTTCAGTTGACATCATCCCAACTCGAGACTTAAGCTAAGCAAGAGGCTGTAATTTTATAACGTTGTTTACCGCTCACTAATGTTCTCGCAAAAGTAAATTTAGCTTTCCAGCCCCTCGCATCTTGCGTACGCATATCTTAAGTTTGGCGTAGACATATTTATAACTTCGGTATTAAAGCAGCTGAAGGACTAAAGCGTTGTGAACGTGGCCAACGGCGATTTTGAGCAGGTAAGCATGAAGGCAACTTTTATGTCACTTTCATGCTTCACGTACGAATACATGAAATTTGGCGTAACCCGCAACCAAGGCAACTATGCTGCCCAAAATTTTCAGAGTATGGCCCAGGACAACCTTTGCGCTGATGCACGTAAAAGAGTGCTTTCACGTTTCTCTCGCGTGCGAGGACGCAGGGTTTATCGTAACCCCGTAATTAAGGCAGCCAGAGTGTTGAAATTTTCTGAGTTTGGCGCTCCAGTGTGTTTGGGCTGATGCACATTAAAAAAATTCCTTGTTCTTTTTACGTACGAATACGTGAAATATACGACCCAACTCCACAGATAAAACAACTGGACTGCTAAATTTCTTTAGGCATAGCCGCGACTTTATTGATTGGAAATATTTATTATAATAATTTCCGACAATCGTGGTGACCAGTCTCAATTCTTTCAGCTAGAAGCATCTGCTGGAAAAATGACCCCTTTAGCAACAGAAACCGGCGGTGAAACAGTGTAAAAAACGCATCTTCGTACCGGCAATCGGTGCACGGTGGGATTTTATTATTCTTTATTCATTTATTTTCTTGATTCTTCATAGATATATTTAACAACTAAAAAACTTTGTTTTCTTGATGTATTAAAAAGATTTTAAAAAAGCCCATAGAAGAATGAAAACACTTTTTGCCTGCTCTATAGCATTCCGGTTGGATCGTTCAGTAATTGCTTTCCAGTATATTTTTTGATGTTTCAATGTATGGCGGTACTGTCGTTCGACCAGTGTTCTTCGAGTTTACCACAGATCCAGAAACTCACCATATTTGGGATCAGTTCATGTGGGGGAACGCAATGATGATTATTCCTGTGTATCAGCAAGTTTGTTCTTTTTCTGAAGCGAAACAAAGTCGATTTTTTCGCGAAACCAAAACGATGCTGCAGCTAACGTAGATTTTTGGAGAATTTAGCTAAAAGTTTTTCGTAGGTATTTAAAAAGTCTGTATTTTGAAAAACGTTTTTCTCCACTTTTATCTTTAGTAATTAGCCATAAAATGCAAACCTTCAAAACCTTTTTTCATTTTTTCCTACATAGGGCGTAGATTGTCGAAAGAAGCGTGATGCGGCATCACGTTGCCTACGACAATTTCAGCCGTCGGCATGGCTGTCAGTAACTTTTTCTTCCCAAATTTCTTCCCGCATTTTTTTCCCAGCCTTGACAGTTTTGAATTCTTGAAATGCTGTAGGACCAAACACATGAGAAACCGAAATTTTGCGAACCTGTCGCGAGCATGCGTGTCATCCTTAGAATCTGAAATCATCGCTCACGTGCCTCTGGATCATACGTACGAATGCCGAAAAGAAAATATGCAAATCTTGTGGCGGCAAAACGATTTTGAGAACCAGACTGGAAAGCTGAAATTTCACACAGACGTTCGCTGTCTATGTGTTTTCAAACTCAGCTATCACGAACGCCTATGCCACGCGTACAGCCACATCAACATTTATAGTCGGCAATACGCCGACTCGGAAGCTAGCCGGAAAACAGTAGCTGAAGATTTGTCACAATACTTATAATCCATCTGGGAAATTGTATACCTAAAAAGAACTTCGATTTGCACTTGCGCCAATACTTAAGGCACTTTAAAGATATTTATAGCGAGGTGGCCATTTTGCTTATCGATGAAGCTGCATAGCCGTAACTTTGCAAGAATATTCTTTATTCACGTTTGATCTATATACAGTTCGAAGACTAAATTCCTTACACAAGAATATGAGAAGTACCCAGTTTTATTGCAAACTGAAATAGAACAGTATTTTGAAGTTGGAAGGAGAATGAAAGAGAAAATAATATTAAGAAATTAGTGAAAGTAGTAAAATTATGAAATGTTTCGGTCCACTAAGTCGTATACATTTTTTACCATTACCTCAACTGGACCTCATCGGTACGACGGCTATGGTAATTGTAATTGATGCAAATTAAATTTAGATTAATTGCATAGAATATATTAGTAAAAGTAGAAAGTATTGTAGATGATGATTAGAAATGTGTGAAGTACGAGTGCGTTTTGCATATTTTGCAGTCCTGTTCCAGTATCCTGTGTGATTTAAAACTTGAATTTTTTCCCTTAACAACTGCTCACCGAAAAAACGACCGGCTTGTTAATCATGTATGCTAGGAATCCACCGGCCCCATGATGCAACACTACCATCCGACTTCCTTTCCCCTGTGTGCAAGCAAAGGCCAAAACACTGCCAATATGACAGTGGAAATTTTCATAAAAGTACACTGCCCACATAGTCTGAACCAGGAGTTAAGTGGATGCTAACTGTGCTCCTACTGGAAATTTTACTTGCTCACATAGGTGATCCAGACTTCTGTGTAAGATGAGTTTTAAATGCTTTTCTCACGCATCATCGTATCATCAAGATTTTAGTTTCCTAGAACAGTTGGCCCCCCAAAAACGATGTGTACATGATCGTAAGCGTGAACAAGCGTGGGTAAGTGCTCAGTTTTCGTATGCGGACTCATACATGCACAACAAATATTCTCGTAAAATCAGAGGACTGCTCAACTAAGTTCTTGAGTTAGCATTTTGCCCATCAGTGCGAAATCACAACTTTGTCGCGTGACGTCCGTGTGTGTTCAAGCTGAGCTCAAAAGCTTTAGCTTATATAAGAGAGTAGACTGCTCCCTGAAGTTCAGCTTACTACCTTGTCTGGTTCCCGAAATCGCCCTCTGCCAAAAAATCCGGGAAAATTTTTTAAGCATCTGTAATTGAGACCCAGGCGTAAGTGAACAATGTTTTTAAAATAGGGGCATCGCACATGGAGTAAGGGCATGATCCAGAAATTTCAGCTTCGTATTTTTACTGCTTGCTGAGTTGAAAATGAGTGACAAAAATGCAAACACACATGAGCGCACATATAAATATACATACATATATATACTAACTGCCTCTGGTCAATATGTATTTCTGCATTTGGATAACTATGCAAAGAAGCATAAAAACTGCATTTGCTATTGTTTTATTGAAAATATGACTTGAAATGTTGAACTTCAGAAGCGCTTTCTGAAAAAAGAACCTGTAGCGGAAAAGTTTACGGAATTGCTGTTCTGATTATCGTGATGAAATATAACAAATCAGAAGCATTTTAGGGTGTCGCAGAAGTATCTGGTTATCTGCCCTATACGACACCATGGTACTCACTTCGAAATTCCGATTACGCGACACTACCAAAACCTGGTTACAATATATTTAGCGCACCAACGAATGACCTTATTCCTGTTTTTGCGCGAGGTAAATATTTATTAAAATGCAACAATTTTTCTGTTTAGAATATAACATTTTTATGTTTTTATGTCACTGATGTAGCGAAGAAATTAAAGATCTTGTTTATTTGTGCCTGTTTTTACATGTATGCCTCTGTCCGTCTGTCTCATCCATATTTGTACTCCGGATATGTGAGAGCTGAGGAGTCGAAATTTTGTGACGAACATTCGAAATATGTATGGAGCTATAAATCGGAAATCATTGACGACGCGTACAGGGCGGACCCATGCGAACATGCGTTTTTGCAATATTTTGTGCTGTAGTAAGATCGTTTTGGGTCTCAGTAACAAGAATTTGTGACATAATGGTCTTAGAAGTTCAGGAAGTTAATTGTGCAGCTACGTAGTACTTGAACAGGGAACATCCCTTCGAAATTTCAGCTTTCTGGCTTTTTTGGCCCGTAAGTCCCGTCAAAGTTTTCACGCGATTGTATGCAGGAGCAGACGTGCATGAGAGTTGGTACCGCGGTCCTAGAATGGGACTTGACAGGGGAACCCACTAGCAAAATTTCAGCGCCGAAGCTTAGTTGCCGAGTCAAAATATCCGGACAGACACACACACACACACACACACACACACATACGCACACATACACACACATCGGTGTCGTCATAATCGCGTTTTGCATTTGCATATATGCAAAAACGCATAAAAACCACAACAGGTCTCTTTTTGGTCTTGACTTATAATCTCCGTGTAAATTCGTTTCTTAACTCAAGAGCGAACAACTCTCCGAACTCGAGTTTTTGAAAAATGTTTCGATTTAAGTCGAAATTCTATCCCGTATCTCTACCTTGTGAAGTCAAAGATTCTGCAACTATGACTCATTCCGAATTCGAGAAGCGAACTCGAGTTCTATCTCATTCATCTCAAATGTTTTAGATGATTTCCTGCCACGTGACTATAAGCTTTTGCGAATAGTCAGCGATTTTCATGTCAAAGCTTTCATGCGTTCGTGCGCGGGGTCCAGACATGCTTACTTTATTACTCTTTTATTTTATCGGCTATTTTTTTTTTCGTATTCACCCTGATGTGAACATGCACTGCTTTATAACGTCAGTTTAAAGAAGGGTACTTTATGGCGAAAGTTATAGCTTCTCCTTGGTGTTACTGCATCATTTCCACGAAAATACGTTTTGATAAAATCATTTCGGTGTGTTCGCCAGTGTTTATGTGTTGGTATGTTTGTCGCTGTGTCTCTAGAAATATGTGAAGCTGTGGAAGAAAAGATCACAACGCATCGTCCTCAGCTAAGTGAGGATCCGAAAACATCAAATAAGCTATCTTGTCCTCCTACGTTATGATCCTAGGAGTGTCAAAGATTCAGTCTCACGACAAAATATTACCAGAAAAAGCAGAATTGGTCTTGTTCTGCGGCTGGACTGCAAATTATAATTTAACAAACAGTCAAAACACCATCGCATTTGCCATTCACACCCCTTAATTCGCAGCAGTTTGTTGCAAAATCGCATTAATCCGTCCATTCCGCTGGCTCCTTATTTTATTCTTGAATAGGGGAATTTACTGAAAATGTTGAAAAGAGTTTTTTAGTCTTGTAACTGAAGGGCATTGTTTTCAGGAGGTGTTATAATTCCGCGTCAGAGACCAAATACAACAACCGTAACTTCCAGACAAAATCCGCTTGAGCTGCTCATAACAATCGGTGTTTATTTATTTACTTTTTATTTAAATTTCAATTAGCAGCTAGAAATTTACTCTACAGTCAGCTTGGATTTGTATTATCAAATTCTTACTTTATCTAATGGCGGTTGGTACAGCTGCATGATTAGCGAATTCTTACTTCCATTCGCTCTGTAGGATACAAGCCACCTTAGCTGCTTTTTCAACTCACTAAGACGACGTTTTCAGTCTTGCTTAGATCTTTGAAGATTTTTTGTCAGCCGAAGCTGCATTTCTTGTTAATTGAAGTTGTTTTTCTCAGATAGTATCTGTTCAGATTTTGATAAAATTGATGGACCTGCAAAATCAGCGGGCACACTTTATTGGGATGACGGTGAAAGCATTGTCCAGGACTTCGAAAATTATAACTATTTCCAGTGGGTGTTCGAATTTGTTCATACTTCTGAGAGAGCTGCTTTGTACATAACGCCAAAGCGTACTGCTGTAAGCATTTCTTTGAACACAATTTCTGTTTTAAGAAACATCTTCGAAAAATTTTCATAAAAATGGTTATGTCAGTAAGTACGTCCGCCTTCATTGCTTTGTTCTTGTAGACCACCTGATCAATCCTGCTACTCATAATGAAATTTCTTCGCCCTTAAAATTTTCAAACAACAAATTGTAGCTGTTGGATTATAATTATTTCCAGTGGATATTTGGATTTTTTCATACTTTTGAACAGGCTATTCAGAAGTCGAGTAGCTCGCGCAGAAACATGAATAAATCCAAATATCTGCTGGAAACAGTTGTAATTCACAGCGCATCTTTTTTGCTAGGTTTGACTGTCATAGACGAGTTTGAGAAGGGGTACTGACAAGTGTAATGCAAGTGGTGAGGAAAGTCTAAAAAATTTGGCATTTTGTCCAGAAAAACCAATAGAAAGAAGAAAAGCGGGTTTCAGGATGACCAGTATGCTGACTGTTAGATAATGTAATGTCATTCACTTCAGTTTTTGAGAGATTACCAGCCGCATTAATGGCAAGAAGGCACTTTGCAGTAGAGGGGAACTGACCAGTACACTAGTATGAGCACTCCAAATGCCATCAGTAACCTAAGAGATGGGGGACAACATGCAGAACTGCTAGTTTTTTGAGAAAGCACAAAAATTACAGACTTTTCCCAAAAATGAAATTTCTTACCGCGCTAGTAAGCTATACGTTTTCGATCTTGCGTTTAGTCCAGCTGTTGTGCAGAAAAACCCAAATTCTCATGATCTTGGAGAATTCCTTCAAGCACGAAGTAGCACTTTTCGTACAAAATGCGACTTTTATAAAAAGGGTCTGGAAGGGTCCCTCCGTGTGTTTTTTTTTTTTTTCACTTTTGTAAGGCGAGCAAGTGAGAGATGCTGGGAAAAGCTAGAACGATCCAGAAACGAGCAGCAGCGAGACCTACTTGCTGCACGAAGTTTTTCCTGAGAATTCCATCCCGCTGTGATGAGTACAAAAGATTGCAATTTTTTTTGCAAATTCAGTTAGTATTAGTGTTTATGTTGGTTTCCTTGCGTCTGAAGTTCGTCCGGGTGCAAATTCTTCGCAGTGCCTATATTATCAACGTATTTTTAATGAAGTTTTTGTTTCTTTTCAATTGGCGTCTCCTGCAATAGGAGTCGGTTTGTCGTCACGCCAGTGTCAAATCCTGTTCGTCGTCCGTCTTAACGTTAACGTATACGGTATTTTGTTTAAAGCGAGCCTCTCATCTTCTAGAAAAGAGGATAGCATTCTCAACTTAAAAAGGCGAGAATGCTATAGTTTGCATCCAGTCTCAGCCAGCACAGATGAAATAGAAGAATAGAAGAATTTCACTTGCATGTCATGTGTTTGAAGACATTTTATGACGCAGTCTGTGTTTCATCCCCTAGCTGTATACACAGGTGCTATACGGTTGTAATTTGAAGGTGCTATACGGTTGTTGAAGTTGAAGGTGCTATACGGTTGTAATTTTTTGGCTAATCAAGGCCACTACAAGTTCTGGCTCCTTTTTCAGAAAGGATTAACGGTGCCGAGCATTGATATTTTGGATATCATTGGCTATCATTACAAAGCGGATTTAGATGAAGCTATGCTGAATGGAAAGCCTGCAAAAATTTCCTTACAAACATCGCATTATGATAGCCTAAGGAGTCGGCTACTGATAAAAACGACGAATCTGTTGGAAATTGGAAAAGCAGCCCCCGGAAGCAAGTTGACGCTTTCCTGGCCACATCAAGAGACAGGATTTTGCGACGAATATCTATGCTAAAAATGGTGTCGACTCCGTTTAATTAATTTCAGTGTGAAAGAATAATAAAGTGAATAGACAGCTGACCGCTTCAACGTCTTTACGTGGTACTATTTTTATTCAAGGATTCTAATGGTGGCGATGGTGGCCACGATGCTAATGGGGAGAACAATAATGGCACTCTGTTCCTCATTAAAATTTCGCTCAAGGACCAAAAACTCCCAACTAGCTTCATTTAATGCTGAATTTTTTGCTCATTTTCATGCATTTAAAGATATTGAAAATTCTTCCACTACTAGGACTATTTCAGTGAATTTCCTGACAAGCGCCGCTTGTCGTTTTATCGCTGCTTTATCGCTTACCGTCCTCTTCGCTGGGCATTCTGAAAGGCTATCTTCTGAAAAAAGAAAATTATTCAATAGGTCCCAAATGATACGCGCTGATCTTATTCGTTAATGTAGTAATTTGAAACTGTTCATACGACATATGCTAGCACATATCATACATATTGACCTTTCACTTAATGAATTCTTTGTGCTAGGCAATGAAGTTTTAAAAAGGTTATTTGCTAAAAACTGTGCATTACCCAAATTTAGTGCCAGTTGTTACTTAATGCCATTTTACCGGGATGGTATTTGCTTTTTTCAGTCTTTATCACTTTTCCGGATGTTTGTGTAAGCGTTTTGCTGAGCATCTGTAAAGCAAACATTAATAAACTATAATAAGCCACTATTTTGTCTTGGCGGTATACGTTCTAGAGCTGGTGATAGCTGGCTAATTCTTTCCTCGATAAAAACATGATTAATTGAAGCAGACATTTTCAAGAGTTTTTCATCCTTATGCAACCATACAAATGCATATTGTGAAGAGGCTGCCCGTATGAGTGTTTGTGTGTGTATGTGAATGTGTATGGGTGTGCGTGGATTTGTAGGGTTTGTGTGTGTGTTTTTATGTGCGTGTATGTGTCTGTAGACGAGTGGAATTTATTCTACACTTCTAATTCAGCAACCAGGAACATAAAATTTATGGCAAAAAAGGGCAAAAACAAAAAAATAAATCTGAACTTATAAGTAAAAGCATAAAAAATCTTAACCTATCCGAGTGGAAACTGACTTCTAACAAATAGCGGTATGCACCCGGCTAGCCGGTGCTATCACGCGTTTTGCACAGCTTCGACCTGCAGACGTTTGCTTTCCCAGCACTTTTAATGTTTTACATTTTGGTTTGTTAAAAATGTAGTCGATATGCTGTTTGTCCCCTCAGCCGTGAAATTTCCCATTAAATAATTTGGATGCCGATATGTGAGACACAAATGTGCGTGAAAGACGTGAAAGCTAACTTTGAAGCCTTAAACGGTGAACATTGTTCCAGGATTTCAACTTTCTAGTTCCTGGCTTCCGAACAACTTCCGCGCCAAAACTTTCATATGTTCGTACGTGAGACCTCGTCATAATTGGGAGATAAGTTCGAGTGTGTTAGACCCTGCATAAGCAAAAAACATCCTTCTGAATTTTTCAGCCTCCCACTTCTTCCCGCTCCCGAAATAATAATTTTTCCAGCCAAAACTTTCACAGAGCCGCATGTGGGAGACAGGTTTTTGAGGGAGCTGAATCTGAGTTTGCGGAGTTGTGTATGAACGCGTAACACCGTACCAAAATTTAGCTTCCCGGCTTTTGTGGTTCCTGGGACATTAATTCACGAGACTGTACGTGGTACCCGGGAAAAGCCGAGGCTGAATTTAGATTTGCTGAGGTGCACTTAGGGAACATTATACTAAAATTTCTGCCCCCCAGCTTTTGTGGTTTCCAAGATAACAATTCGCCTTGCTAAAACTTTCGCAGAGCCGTATGTGATACCCGGGTATCTGAAGGTTGAATTTAAGTTTACGAGGTCGCACTTGGGCGGGGAACATTCTGCCAAAATTCCAACTTCTTAGGTTGTCCAATTCCCGAATTAAAATGACTGGATAAAATGCACTTGAAGCACATACACACACAGACAGAATCTCGACAGTATGCGTTTCGTGCAAGGGATGTTGCAGTACCTAATGTAAAAAAACATCGTCAGTGGGGCCTTGCGTCTTGGTTCCTCTCCTGCATTCCGCTAATCCTAAAATAAGGCTTTGACATGTTTACACTTTAATTAGTAGCGGCTTATAGAACCGAAACTTAAAACTATTAAATCCCATCACTGGCTTCAAAATTTAACAGTTGCGTTTTCAGTATTATTATGCTGCTAGTCCGTTAATGACGTACGCGTATGACTGACGTTTTCCTGGAAATTGCTCAAATGAATTGTGTTGAAAAAAAACAAGCGGTAGCTACAAATTTAAGTACATTAAATTCGTCCAAAATGCCTTAAATATTAATCAGAAAGTCAAAATAGTAACTAATAAATTCTAAACCGCACTGCAAAATAAAAATTGTAGTGTAAAAATACCAAATTAATTTTTGCATTCACAGGGAGCAGTGTAATAATACGCAACTGTAATAATACGCAAAAAGTATCACTTTTTTTAAAAGAATTTTTCATATAATGCAAATTTGGCAGTCACTTTTAAGTTGGGAACCAGAAAAGTTAGAATCCTGAAACCTTGGGACTATGTGTCCATTCCATATGCCACCCTTCTGTTTTAATATTATCGTTTGCGCACACCTGGGTCCCGTGTGCGGGAACCTCAAAAAATATGCAAATTTTTTGACGGGAAAGCGATTTTGGGAACCAGACAAGACAGAAAACTAAAGTTTTGCTAAGGTGTTTGCTGTGCATACGTGAACTAAAGATTTCAAATTCGACTGTCAAGTGCGCTTACACCATACGTACGGTCACGTCAAAGTTAGCAGATGGCACTGTGCCAATTCGAAAACTAGCTGCTGAACAGTAGCTAGATTTCACTCAAAATATTTGTCGTCTACCTCGAAAATCATATACCTCTCTTGAGTCTCGAACTGCGCTTGCACCAACCCTCAGGACCCGTCAGAGATGTTTGTAGCGAAGAGGTAAATTCATTTACCAAATAAGTTATGAAGCTCGAACTTTGTAAGGATATTTCATACTCATGTCTGGTCTTAATTCAGCTTAGAGGCAAAATTCTCTGCAGGCGGACATGGCAAATACTGAATTTTACTGCATACTCAAAAGCGAGTGCATTTTGTAGATTTCGTAATCCTTCTTTCCCGGCATCCTATGCATTGTCAAATTTGCATTTTTCGATAAACGATTGTTCACCGAAAAAAAAGTCAAGCTTTACGCAAAATTAGTTGACGCGGCCTCATGATGCGACGCCATCATCCCGGCCGGCGCTCTTCTTCCAACTACCCCCTCCCCCCTACCTCTATGTCGGAAAAGGCTGAAACGCTACCAACATGAGTTATGTTTTAAAACACAGCGTAGGAACTGTACCTGTTGCTAGCGATCTGAATGCTTAGCGGAAAAACGCACGATCGCACCGGCAATCCTGATGCATTGCAGCCTGGGTTTGAAAAGACGAAGTGCACCCTTTCTTCTTTTTTAATAATTAACATTTATTAATTTAAAGTAAGTGAGAAATATAGAAAGTGTGGAATGCGAAATTCAACTGTTTTTATAAAAGGTGTCAAGTTCTTTTTCTCTCTTCTTTTTATGCGTTTTTTGCAGCAATGCAATGCGAAAAATTGGCCAACGCACGGGCTGCCCGTGCGA
>UYRT01000087.1:0-14587 GCA_900617915.1 Gongylonema pulchrum
AATCCACTTACGACTTAAAGTTATCGAATTCAGCCCCCAGGCGTGCGTGGTTTTCGTGCACGGGCATTTAAATTTTTGGCGGGAAATTACTAATTGAACGGCTGGGTCATTTTCAAACCGAGGCTGGAACGCACCAGGCTCCCCGGTACTATCATGCGTTTTTGCACTAAACTCGCAGATCGTTATTAGCAGGAATTATCCCTACTCTGTAGCCTAACACTTGGGCTAATATTGGCCGTGTTTTGATCCTTACCAGTATGCAGGAAGAAGGGCATCAGTTGGGATGAATGTGGTGCATTGCAATTGGGATGAAGGTGGTGCACCTCCAGGTGAATGATTACCGGTTTTTTGCATGAAGTCCGGTTGTTTTTTCGGTAAATGCTCACTTTGTGAAAATACGAAAAATGCAAATTTTTTGAAAAAATGTAAATTTCCAGTCCACTAGAAAGTGGAAGTATTGCTCGAGCGGTCGTTTTTCAAAAAATCCACATATGCAAATTAATTAATGTTCATTTACATACACGACTGCGGTTCGGGTCCGGGTTGCGATGAATTTCTTAATGATTTTTGGGCTGAGAAGCTACTTGAGGCTGTAGTTCGGGTGCTCGACAGCTGAGTTTAAAATCTTTAGCTCGCACGCGCATAAATAATATCCCTGCAAAGTTTCAATTTTCTACCTTATTTTTTGGGGGCCCGAACGCGGGGTCTAGGCGCGTTTGGGGAAAGATCTTAAAATGGGAGGATGACACACGGGGTAGGAACGTGTACCCGAAGTTTCAGCCTCCCAGCTTTCTTGGTTGCTAAGATGAAAGTGGGTGACAAAATGCACTCGCTTCCGAACACACACACAGCCTCTCGACAATACGCGTTTTTGCTGGCTATAGCGCTGCACAGAAAAAACGCATAAAAATGAAGAAATCAAGCCAAACTGTTATGTTCAAATCTAGTACTGCAAATTTTGCTCAATCAGCACAGCTATTTTCCGATCACCGGATCTCTTTAGGGACGAATACGTGGTACGATGCGTATTATTGCCAAATTTCACTGTGCTGATAATTCTATGAACACTGAAATCCGACCCAAAAGAAAACAAAAGAGGCTAAGGCACTGACGATTCAATTTCATTAAACAGAGCGCTCAGCTAAAAGTCCTACTTGATTGACAGCATTTACACTGTAAAACGCGCCCTTAAAAAAATCCATTGAGTGCTTTACCAATCGAGAAAGGTTTTAAAGCGGTTTACCTGTTTTTCGCCCAGGTTTGAAAATTTCGCCTTCAATTCTACAAATTATTACTCTTAAGTCACAGGATTCTGAGAAGTCAAACAATGTAGGATAAAAAAGAAAGAAAAAAATTATACACACGTTCACTTTTTCGGTTGATCGTGCTTTTTGATGAAACGCACCATTGTCGCACATTTTTCAGCTCCATCCTCGGCTAGACGGGCTTCCTGCATGATCACTCGCGCAGGCACCAAACGGAACGCATATTCACGCTTGATAAACTGGCATGTAAACGACATCAGGTTAACGCACGCTATACGTTCCTGTACAAGACCGTTACGGCACTCCTCCTCTTCGCTAAAATGTATTTCAATCTGTTGTTATTCAATTCTGAGTAAGACTCAGTTCATAAAACCTGTGGAACTTTTTGTGTCCTACACTGATACGACCACTTTACTGCGCATTTGCATATTCATGCGAATGCAAAAATGTATATTGGCAAGAGTTTGTCTGTGTGTTGTGTCTGCAACTGTGCTTGTGTGTTCGCATTTTGTCACTCACTTTCAACTCGGCAATCAAAGAAGCTAGGAAGCTGAAACTTTTGGAACATGTGCTCAACCCGCGCCGACACTCCATCCCCCTTCATCCCATTTTAAAATTATCGTTCAAGTACGCATGGGTGTAATGTACAGATGTTGAAAAGGAAACGCAGATTTTTCGATGGGAAAACGATTTTGAGAATCAGACAAGATAGGAAACTGTTCTATATCCTTGTGTTTACTTCATGTCTTCGTGTGCACTAAAGGTTTCAAATGGAGTTTTAACGCACACCCACGTCACAATATAACAACGTTGAGGTTTCGCCGTCGCTAGTAAAAATCCTAATTCGAGAACAAAGTTGAATAGAGCCCTTTTAATTGACGGAAATGTTTGCTACCCATGTGTGAGTAAAATGGGCTTGGGAACACATGTAATGTGTGCTCGGACATTTCAAAGACATTTGTAACGAAAAGAGATTTCACCAACCAATCAGGCTAGGCAACTGAAATTTTGCGAGAATATTCTACGAAAATGTGCGACCAAATATTTCAAATTCAGCCTTAAACCTCGCGCGCCCGTAAGCGAATGTTTAGTTTGGGACACTGTTGATATCCAGTTAACTCGGTAACTGGAGTGAGTAGGAAGCGGATGCTTGCTGTTGATGTGCAAGTCATAAGTAAGATAAGCTTCTGCCTAGATGTGAACTCTACGTACAGGCGCATCAAATTTTCAAACCGCGAAACTGTAGTCGTACTCCGGTAGCACAGGTGATCTACAGGATGGAATTATGCAAAAACGCACGATCACACCAACAAGCCTAGTGCGTCGCTGACTGGGTTTTTTAATCTCCCTGAAATACCGTAATTTCTTCAAATACGGAGCATAGGATGCCTCAATGGAGACTGTAGAGCAATTTGCAGTATCAAAACCTGGCATATTTTTCTTTCAAGCAACTTTTTGCTGATCAGTAAGCTGCACTTTTTAGGACAATGCTAAGTGAAGGAAAATTTCTGCCAGTCAGATGACCATTCACCTAATCAAGCGACTTTCATCAACTGATTACACTTACTGCAGAACAGCATTAAAAAGTGCAAAGGTATGAAGGGATGAAGCAACACAGAAAATTTTTTCAGGCTGAGTTTGTGTTGAGGAGCCCTGCGTCGTATGTTCAAGCGGCCCCTCACCTAATGAAAGCATCTCCCATATACAAAGCCTTGTGCAATTGATCATTTTCAAGTAGACGACATCTCCGTTAAAAATTATCCATTAATAAGGCAAATGTAACGCTCAAAAAAGTCTGATATTTTTGGGAACGAAGTAGAAACCAATTTAATAAATTGCACCCGCAAACTGATAGTGATTAATTTTTTAGCGCAACACTTCACATAAAAATAACCCTGCGGGAATTAATTTGGTTCCTGAACAAGCAGGAACACCTTTTCAGCGACGCAGCAAGGATATTTCTGATAGATGGACATCTCTGTACGGATTTCATAAAGGAACAGATGTGTTTCGACAATCTCTTAAGGCCCGTGTAAGAGTTTTTGTATGCTTCAACTGAAATCCACAAAAAGCTGAGAAAAATTAATAAAGAATTTTTAACAACAAATTTATGCTTTAAATTAATCCTTCGCAGAAAATCTGCGCTTTCCTAGGCAAACCATTGCTTCCATAAACCTATACCGGTGCGCTTTTCAATTAAAAAAAGAATTTAAGCATACCTTGCTGAAAGCTTCGCCTTTGGCAATGATTTCATGAGATTCATCCAGTAGTCCTTTTTAGATTTCTGGTCGCAGTCGATCAACCGCTTCTCGACAACTTCTGCCAAATGCTTATCTCTTACATCTTTCGCTGTCTTTAACGGGAATTTACGCTTAAATTCAGCGGACACTCGTCGATAGTCTCGAGAACAATCTAAAAAAGCCCTCATGTTTTCAATTTTCAGATCTGCCACAGTTATAAAGCTAAAATTTTGGTGACGGGAAAGACGATTTCAAGAAACAGAAAAGCAATGTTGAAATTTCACGCTTTTTACACTCAGCTCAGAGAATCTGGATTCAGCCCGCACGTATGTCGACAACGTACGGACAGTTGATTTTAAAATAGAGAAGCTGCAAGCGGTGCCAAATCAAAATCCAGGCCGGTTTGAAAGTTATGATTTTATAGAAAAATAATTTGGGGAACAAGTCAAGTTATAATTTCATTGTTTCAAACACCGCCTTCTTTTCTACATTATGATGTTGAATCATATTCATGTTTAGTTAGCAAATTACTCGCCTTATCATCTTCATTTTTAAGAATTTTTTACTTGCTCTGAAGCACATAAAAAAACCAGGAGAACGTTTGCCAAATTGATTTTCATTTGTCCCAAGTTCTGGATTCATTGAAAATTAGGAGACTGTTATCAGAATTCTAAGCTAATGGTAAACAAAGGGTAAGCTTCGATTTCTTAATTTATCTGGATATGAAATTTCTAATCTGTATCAAACATACACACGGGTAGGGGCATTTCAATATGTGTTTCTGCATTTGCACATTTACACATACTTTCCACGCTTTATTCCTAAGAAATTTACAACCGTTTTTTGTTAGTCTACGCAAAGGCTGATGGAGGGCCTAGACATAGCGAAAATCAGTACAGTAATCCCTATATTAATGAACTGTATTTGTTTTCATTACATGTCCTGTCTGTTTTCAATCAAAGCTTTTGCGTCCTCAGCTGGCAATTAATTTTCTATTTTTTCCAACAAGAAAAAAGTCCTTTACTTTTCCATCCATTTATTACAGTATTTTTTGCTATTTAACAAACAAAACTTTTTTGGTGCCCTTTGCATACGCATTAAATTGATTTAAACAAACAAACTGCTGAATTGAGAAAGTAGTGGAAGTAACAGAAAACAGCTGGAACAATTAACAAAGGCGGGAGAGAGGGAAGGAGGAACAGGAAGAACACCACAAAATAATAGCTAATGAGTTCAGTCTTTAAGGCCTCAATCCTCTCCAAACATTTTAATTGCTACATCACGCTAAACAGCGAAGTTTGCCGATACTTCCAGTTATCGAAGTTTCGCTACACATTGAAATACCGCCTTCCTTGTTCGCTCTAAGCTTAGCATTTTCGCTCATTTTGTCCTCTTCTTCAGCACCTTTAATTTGTATTTGTAACTCGACTCTTGACATGGTTGCAAGGACGAAGCAACCAAAGAAACAGAAGGGGCGGGCTAGGAGGGAAGAAAAGCGAGAGTGAAAGGAAAGGGAGGCGAGTGAGTGCTGCAGCGAACTCAGAAAAAGAGCGGCTATCCAGGAAGTGAGTATTCTCAATTCATTCGTTTTGGTTTGTTTTTGCCCTCCACAGATATCCTGAAAGTGATTTGAAAAACGAAAATTTGATGCCCTTTTCGACTCGAATTTGTACAATTCGAAAAACTTTCAAGAATAATCAAATTCAAGGATTATTTCGAGTATCAAACAAAGAGGCTGGCAGTGAACAGAAAATTATGTATTTGCTGCAGATCACCGCGACGGCATTGAGAATTGCGTGCACCGAGGATAGCGTGCTCTACGCCTGGTTTCACTTTCACATTAAAAACTAATCTCTTTTATTTGAATAAAGAAAATTCTGAAATTTGAGAACAGTTCGGTGGCAATAGTGTTTATTCAAATAAAGAAAATGGCGGATGTGACGGAATCGGCTCTGTCAGATCAACAAAGCTCGGTCAGGCGAACCTCACATACCCGATTATCAATTTCGCAGTTTCGCATGCAAAATCGACTTACCCGAAACTCTCTTCCCCCTCCTCCGTTTTCCCTGTCTCCTTTTCGCTCGCCACCTCCCTCCCATTTCATGAAAAGAAACAAAAGTGTTTGACCCTCAGACAACAGTATTCACCAGCAGCACAGTAAACACATCCATTACCTGATTTTCCAGCGATTCCACCTTCAACAGACTGCTTAAGAAGCCGACTGGAACAGATCTGAGGAAAAGCAAATAAGTTGTATCAGTGTTAACCCAAAAACAGTGGTAAAAAGGACGATTTTGAAGCAGTGACTTTGAAATTAAAGCAAAACACAAATCAATTGTGAACGGTTGGTGTTCACGAATAAAAAAATTTCTTAGGATTTAGCAAGTCTGGAATAGACTTAAAGAATGCGGAACAGTGCGAGCAGAATGAAACTTCATGACATAACTTATACATTCATTGGCGTGTAGACTTCCTCAAAATGCCAATGTCCGCTTCCGTACTCAGATCGCCTAATAAGACATCACCAAAAAGCCCTTTTCCCCCACATGAAAGAAAAGACCAACAGGGACATTTCCAGCATGACTTCACATTTGTATACTGCTAAGAACTGATTGTTTCACAAAACCGCGCAAAAACAGGCATAACGCCGAAAAACAGATAGTCTCCAACAATATCTAAGCAACAACCCCTTCTAACCACTTCACACTTCTCTTCTGGTCCATACATTATTAAATCAGGAAGAAACGCATCAGGCCTGCCGGTGCAATTATGCGTGTTTTGCACCTGACTTGAAGTGCTCAGATCATTAACTGCATGAATGATTGTTGCTTTACACCTACCTTTTGCGCTCACTAGCAAAAATCATCATAAATTTCGCATAAAGTAAATAAACAGTTTCTATTTAACGGTCGTTCTTTGAAAGTAATCTAGCCATTTAGTGAGCAATTTTCTCGCTAAAACTTTTAAGTGCCTGTACGTAAGAATCCCGCATGGAGGTTGAATTTGGAGTATTTGAGTTGTGTTTGGACATGAAATACCCCTTAAAATTTCAGCTTTCTATCTTTTCTGATTCCCGAATTAGTAATTTTCCCACCATAACTTTCACATGCCCGTACGTGGGTATCCCAGGTACTTGGGAAGCTGAGTTTGAAATCTTTAAATTGCACATGGGCAGGGAACATCCCCGTGAAATTTTAGCCTTCCAGCTTTTCTGGTACCGAGTTAGCAATTTTTCCATCAAATTTTTCACGTACTTGAGAACAACGCCTAACTGAAGGCTGAATTTCAAAAATTTGAGTTGTACTTGGACAAGGAACATTCCCCCAAAATTTCAGCCTCCCAGCTTTTCTGGTTCTCGAGTTAGTAATTTTCCAGCCAAAACTCCCATACACCCCTACGTGAATACCATGTATACTTCGAGACTGAATTTGGGGTCTTTAGCTCATACATGCACAGGGGAATATCCCTGCAAATTTTCAATCCCTTATGGTGCCTGGTTCCCGAGATCGTCTTCACAACAAAAAAGTTGCATATTTTTTTAAGACGTCCGTAAGCGGTACCCAGGCATACGCGGGCGATGATATTAAAATGGAAGAGCCGTGCATGGTATGGGTAAATAATCCCAAGGTTTCAATCTTCTAGCTTTTCTGGTCCTCATGCTAAAAGTGGGTGAAAAAAAGTGCGAACACACAGACACACACAGACAGTTTCTTGTCAACATGCGTTTTTGCAATTTGCATATATGCAAAAACGCACAATAATCGATGCCATTGAGGAAATAAGTGACGTGAATGTAACAGTAGGTGTACTTTGTCGACTGATAGATTATCAGATCATCATCAGACGGGTGGCAACCCAATTAGCTTGGAGAAGTGCTCCCAACAAATGGAAAAGCAAATGCCATGACGAATTTAATACTCAACCAGTACTCATTCACAACGGAAGCAGCCTCGAACTTTAAAACGAATGGCAAATTCGCTGGAAAATGATGACTGCAAGTCGAACTCAACTAATGAATCGGTGCAAATTATAGCTTTACTCTAAAAGCTACGGGAACAAACTCAAAGTGCACAAAAAAGATGATAACCGCAAATGATAATGAAATAACAAAGAGTTTTAAAAAATTATGAATGCAGTCCAATTATACAACAGCTGAGAATCACGACTGTATTCAGCAGGCGTCTGCAGGTCGTGACTGTGCCAAATAAATAGCAGCGCGCACCCGAATAGCCGGTGCGATCATGCATTTTGTGCATCCACCGAACGATTGCTTATTAATGGCTTTCACTGCTTCGCATTTTAGTTTGTGCAAAAACAGTTGAAATTTTAAAAAATGGTTAAAGATTTCAAGCATCGGTAAGTGAAAGTGGAATTTGAACCTCGAAGGATGAATATTCTTCCAAAATTTCAGTCTCCTAATTTTCTGGCTTTCGAATAATCTCTGAGATAAAACTAATCTCTGAGATAAAATTTTTAGCCCCCTAATTCCTCTGGCTCCTAAGATAACGATTTTTTTCGCCAAAACTTCCACAGGGACGTTGAAGATTTACGGAGTTGTACGTAAGCAGGGGGTGCCACGATAAAATTCCAGCTTTTTAACTCTTGCAGTTCACGAGATAATAATTCCCCTACCAAAACTTTCACGAAGCCATACAGCCTGAAGGCTGAATCCAAATTTGTGGAGGTCGCACGTTGATAGGAGATATCGCCCTAAAATTTCAGATTCCCAACTTTCGTGATTCTCGAGACAATAATTTTCCCCGCCAGAACTTTCGCGAAGCTGTATGTGATACCTGAGTGTGCGGGAACACTGAATGTGAACTTGCAACATCGTACGCGGAGAGGGGGCCATTACCCCAAAACCTCGGCTTCTAAAATTTCGTGGTTTCCGAGATAATAATTTACCCGCCAAAATTTTCACGAGGCCACAGCTGATATCCGAGACTGCGGAAACGCTGAATTTGAATTTGCAACGTCGTACGTAGGCAGGGGGTCATTGCCCTTAAAATTTCAGCTTCCTAGTTTCCATGGTTCCCGAGATAATTTCCCCGCCAAAACTTTTTATGGGACTGTAAGTGTTGCCCGCGGGCAGGGGAAGGCTGAAAATTTTCCGGGTCGCACGTGGGCAGGGAACATGCTCACAAAATTTCAGGCTTCCAGCTTTCGTGGTTCCTGTGCTAATAATTCCACCCGCCAAAACTTCTACGGGGCGTACGTGATGCCCATGGGCAAAGAATGAATTCAAATTTGCGGGGTTTCAGCTCGGCGGGAACGTCCTCCTAAACTTTTAGCTTCCGAGCTTTTGTGGTTCCTGGGTTGAAAGTGCGGGACAAAATCTGCGGACACACACACACACAAACACACACAAAACCCCGTGGACAATATGGGTTTTGTACTGCTGTTACACAAAACAAAGCGCATAAAAATCACGATTTATGGGTCAAAATCTGCAAGAAAGCCATCATTCATGAAATATTAGTTTATAAACGAACAGTATTGGGAAAAGTGGAAGCCGGGTGTAGTTTGTTAGCAATTTCTTTAACATTCCACCCGATCCTCCACCTTTCCTTTTTCAAAATAACTTCTAATATTTCAAAACATATTTCAGAATATGTGTAAGTATAATATATATGAACAAATTATATCAATAATATAATATATAAATATATTTCATGTTTCAAAATATCGTCTTTCTAAAAGAATCCTAGCTAAAACAATATGTTTTAGATAAGCAAATCAAAAGTCAACAAAATGTCAAGATTTTTTTAATGGGACGCTTCAAAAAGGGAAACATTATTTAGAAATTGCAAGGATTCTTCGACCTACTCAAACTACTAATTACAAAGTGCAATCCGTCAAAGCCTTAGCTGTAATGAGCTACGACAGCGAATCAAAAAATTAATCCATAAAAGTAGCGATCGGGGAGTAAAGATCATTACGGTGCGCACGACAGAACAAATCAGAATTCGTTACAAAACTACGCATCTCAGAAGTTCTCAGTCCTGTGACAAATTCTTAGAAAATTGCAGCTTCGCGGCAGATTTTGAACCGTTTCGAATCCAAGTAACGCTTTCTGTCGCAACGAAATTCTAATTGGAAACATGCATGATTAAAAGTGAACGTTAAAACGTTTAAAAGTAAGGCAAATGGTAGAAAACCATGAGTAAATACAGTTGGAGTTTTGCATCTCAAAGCTTTGCCCGAATGGGTTCCTCATAAGCCAGCCGGATTTACATTGCACATTGCCAGCCTGTGCTTATCGTTCTCGCTAAATTCATAACCGTCATTTTTTTCAAATTGCACAGGCGGTTCTTTCACGGAGCTCTCACTGATAGGCAGTCACTAATGATTATCACTAAAGAGTCTAGTGCACCCGATTACAGGATTTTGCTTCCTCTGGTGGACATATTGTACACCCTACATCATACTCGCATTTCCGAAAAAAACCACTTTTGTTAATGAAAAAAGTTAGTACAATTCGTCATCCACAAAAAATTGTTGTTCCTTCTAGTACCGAACTCTTGGACTAATACAAACAGTGGTATGTGCAAAAGAGAAAGACTGATTTGTAAAATGCAGATGTCACTGGCGAATGATTTTAAAATTCCTTTAAATTCTACATGTTCGCTGAAAAGCAAATTTAACTTTGGGAACTAAGTGTCCACGGATTCTGATTTGCGCTGGTTCCAGTTCAGTCTGTCATCTTTTTCAATGATTCTTAAACATTCGCATTCAGCTCTGTGAGAAATCAGCTTGGCTGAATGGCAATACGCTTTAACACATTTATTATACGAATGCATAAACCTGTATGTTTTTGCGGCAACCAACGATAATAAGATATAAGGATGCACATTAGAATACTGGCACAATAACTACGCTTTTCTATGCGTTAACTGAGCATAATTGTGTTATATTTCTCATAAGTTTATGTGGAAAAAAAGCAGAAAGATTGGGTTTCTCATGACAGCTTTTCGTCCATCCACTGTAGGAAAAGCAACACAACACTATTAAATTTGTAATTGAATTATTATCTTAGTTTTCATTTGAATGTAGCGTCATAGGCAAAAAAAAAAAGCTTTACAATCAGTTCCTGAATCATACAGCTCAAATTGTGTTGTAAACTGAATACCAAGGCATCGACGACTGCGATGCTTAATCCATTGCGAACAAAGTTAGACTGTAGGGCAGGAACAGTTAAACAGCTGATCTTTCATATCATTTACATTGAAACAAAAGCCTATATGTGAGCTCGATTTGTGCTGAAATTAAAATTCGCTTAACTACCTAAAATTAATCCAAATTTGGACCTCTCGGAAAGCAACGGATTTTAAAAGCTGATTCTAAAATATTTAGCCGAGAAAGTGCGGGAAATTAAACGTTCGGAGCTATAATTCGTGACCGTGTTACGGAAAAATATTGAGCAACGCACCGAATGTCGGTGTGAAAGTGTATTTTTTACACAGTTCCCTCGCAGGTTTTTGTTGCTAACAGCACTGCCTTTCCCGGCAAATGCTTATAGCTAAAAGCATTGAGACTGGCCAATATGAATGTTAGAAATTATTATAGTGACTCCTAATCCTTGCTCAAATATTTCAGCACTGCGGCTGCTCTGGTTGTGGAGTTACGTTAGATTTCACGCGTTCGTACGTACGGGAAAGCATGAATGCTATTTTCGCGCGCGCCTGCCCAAAAACGGTCATGGAACTCGCTCAGGAAATTTCAGGGCTCTAGCTGTTTTGGTTGCGAGGTTTCACGTATGGGTACGTGAGACGTATGTTAGACATAAGGGAGACATGTTAGACATGGAGTCATGAAAGTTTTACGCCCACCTAGCTGTCGTCGGTTATGCTCAAACAGTTTCAGCCCTCTAGCTACTTCAGTTTCGAAAGTACAAAACTTTCTAAGTTTACTTTAATGTGTGCGTACGTGAGACTTAGGGACGCGTGAAAGTTGAATTTGAAATCTTTGTATTAGACGCGGCTAAGAAGCATCTTTGTGAAGTTCCAGCCTTCTAGCTTCCTAGCTTGCGCCATTCCTGAAAACGCCTCCCCAACAAAAAAATTTTACGTGCCTGTACGTGAGGACCACGTGGATGTGAGCATCCATTTCTAGGACTGGGTTCCGCACGTACATATGGATTAAGTTGCCAAAGTTGCAGCCATGTAGCTTTTGTAAATGTCAAGATGAAAACTCGGTGCAGACATACACACAGACATACACACGTACACAGATTCACATGCACAGAAAATCCTTTGAAAATATGTGTTTTTGCACTGCATAGATGCAAAACACGCACAAAAACTTGAAAATTCTTAAATTATAAAAGTTTGAATTGAGATATCAAGCTACAGGAAGAAGTGCTAACTGATTCTGAGTCTTTAATTGCACAATGGCTGAGGCTATGCTTGCAAAAATTTCGTTTCCTGGTCGTCGTAGTTTTGAAATTCAATTTTGCTGATGAACAGAAAGAGGCATGAAGATTTACAACATTGCACCGCAATCCATTTTAGCAGGGAAAGGCCAAAACACAAGCAGTATGAGACCACGTGTTAAACCACGATGCAGAATAAGGATGATACTGCTGCAAGTTTAGCGCAAAAACGCATGGTCACACCTACAAGCCCGGTGTATTGCAACCTGGTTATTAGCATAGCTCATTGTTGTAAAAAATTACATAGTACTGTGAGGGATCAGGCAGTTCATAACTTTGAAATATACATTATTTTTTCTGTTTTTGAAATCATTACATGCAGATTCACTATTTAATATGCATATATATTCATTTTTGCACTGCCTAAGAAAAAGTCGAGATTTTGCAGAAACAAACCGGTTGAAGGGAACGTTTCATTGAACCACAGCGATGCTGACGAGATGCGACGTTGAACCGGTATCGCTGATCCGAAAGTTATACCGCCCAGGGCAACTGATGGTGCAGCAAGCGGATTAAGCGCAACAGACCCTGCTGGAGATGGGCTCGACGTTTCCGCCAGAAAAGTCTTATTCCGAGGTTGGGGAACAGAACTAGCCACAGGAGTAGCCTGTGCTGACGCAACCTGAACTACTGGAAGTGCTCGGTTAGGATTAGGAGTTGGATTTTGAATTCCTACTGCGGAGGCTTTTGATATATCTGGTGGCGGAAGACCTCTCGGAACAGAAGGTGACAGCCTATCGGGAATCCCTACAGCATTTCCAAAAACAGGTGGCTGCGTGCGGAATAAAGAAGCTGCATTACCAACTGGAGTGTGGAAGGGCTTGGCCCGAGGAGCTACAGCTGTTGAGGAGGAGAGCTGCTTTTGGAACTGTGGATATATGTCTGCTGGAGCCGATGGTGAGCGAATCATTGTGGCTGTTGGTACTGCTGGTTCCTGTAATTTTTTTTCTCATTATCTTCTCACAACAAAGCGCTAAAATGCAAACAAATTAGGTACAAAAACCTCGCGATTTGCTTGGTCCCATCGCTCACCGCCCATCGCATCTCAGAAATCCCAAACGCCCCACTCATTTTGTCTTTTTTTACTTTTTCGTTTTTATGTGTTTTTGGGTTTTTATGAAACGCAAAAATACATATCGCCGAACGGTTATCGATGTGTGCATGTGTGCGTGTGTTCGGATTTTTGTCACTTTCATTTAACTCAGCAGTCGCAGAAAATGGGAAGCAGCAACTTCACAAGGATGTTTTTAACTCATATGCCATCTAGATGGCTTAAGATCACATTCATGTAGGCCAGGATCTCACGTACGGACGTCTAAAAAAATAATTGGCCAATGCACGGGCTGTCCCTGCGAAAATGCGTTTTTTACATAGTTCCCAGCAGTTTTTGTCGCTACCGGCACCGGTTATTCCGGTAAATGTTTCTAGCTAAACAAATTAAGGCTGGCCGCCACAACTGTCAGAAAACACCCCCTTAAAATTTTAGCTTCCTAGCTTTTCTAGCTCCTGAATTAGCAAATTACTCGAAAAAAACCTTCACGGGCCCGTGCGCGGGTACCACGCATGCCTGGGGACTGGTTTGTAGCACATTAAGACTTACGTGGGCAGAGAACGTCCCTGTGAAATTTCAGCTTTCTAGCTTTTCTGATTCCCGAGTTAGCGACTTACTCGCAAAAAAGTTTCACGGACCCGTACGTGGGTACCACGCTGGTAAGAGCGCCCATTCCGGAAATGGGGGCCCGTACACACATGTAGATTAAGTCCCTCAAGTTTCAGTCCCGTGACTTTTGTGGATCTCGAGATGAAAAATCGGTACAAACACGCAGCGCACACACAGACACACAAACAAACACACACAGACAACCTCTCGTCAATATGCGTTCCTGCACTGCATAGCTGCAAAAAACGCATAGCAAGTAGATTTCTTGGTGAGAAAATAATTTCGGGAACCGACAAGGTAGTAAGCTGGAACTTCAAGCGAATATTAACAAAATATTTCAAATTTGGCGATCATGCACGCCTAGGCAATGCATGTGAATATATAAAATTTGAAATCGAGACACTGCTGGTACGACACCGAATCGAGAATTAGACTTAGCTGAGCACCGTAACTTTACGAGAATATTTGTTGAACACGTGCTGGCATTTCGACATAAAACAAGCCACGGTGCACGTATGTGTGCTGTATTCGGACACACTAAAAAAATTTGAAGCGATTTCGCTGACAAGGCAAGCTAGGCAGCTGAAACTTCGAGCATTCTCTATCTCATTTACAACCTTGATTTTTATGCGTTTTTGCTGTACAGCGCTATAGTAGCTGCTACAACCAGCGAAAACGCATATTGTCGAAAGGCTGTGTGTGTGTTCAGAAGCGAGTGCATTCTGTCACCCACTTTCATCTCAGCAACCAGGAAGGCTGGAAGGCTGAAACTTTTGGTATTTGTAACTATCCCTTTTGTCACCTCCCGTTTCAAAATACTCCCCCGCACGCGCCTAGACGTCGCGTACGCTCCCCCTCCCCCCCTCCCTAAAAAAAAAATGCAAATTTCTTTGACGGGAAACGATTTTACGAACCAGCCAAGGCTGAAAGCTGAAACTTTGCAGGGATATTCTCTGTGCACGTGCGAGCTAAAGATTTTAAACTCAGCTGT
>UYRT01000088.1:0-14547 GCA_900617915.1 Gongylonema pulchrum
AAAAAAAAAAAAAAAAGCCAAAAACCTCTATCGTCATCAACTATTTGAGATGGAACAATCCGAGTGCACATACACTCTCTAGTGAGACTTTCGATGGTCCCAAATTTATGGAATTATAATTTTTTTAAGCTCCGTTTTTCTGAGTCTTCTTTTTTTTTTTTCATCGGCTGATGAATGATTGCAGAAGAGGTTCCGCGAAGTAAGTCGCCATCAGGAGGTGCAGCTACCATTGGCAAGAATAAAGAAGATCATGCGATTAGATGATGACGTCAGAAGTATGGTAAGTTTTTAACTGAAATTCCACCTCAAAGAACTTGGAATATGCAAAAATTCTGCTGACCAACTCTGAAGCGATAAAGTGTTTATTTCGTGAGGATGATGGATTGAAACTGGCACATCAGAATTGTTGGGCGTACATTCGGCTGAATAAGTGCCTTCTGTTAAACAGTGGAGCTCCATCGCACGATTCTTGGTTTAGAATACCAGTAAATTTTGTTTTTTTTTTGAAACTTCTGTTTATAGATGATTGGTTCGGAGGTGCCTGTCTTACTTGCAAAGGCGTCGGAAATTTTCATCCAGGAATTGGCGCTTAATTCATGGAAGAAAACAGACGAGAATAGACGAAAAACCCTCCACAAATCAGACGTTGCTCAAGCTCTGGCCATGTATTTTTTTTTTTACATATATCTTCTTAAAAAAGTTTTTTGTTCTTTTTTGATGCACAAACGGAACTTTTTTTCGGCTTTGATAAACAAACGGGAAATGTATCCAACAGTTTATTAGTGCTTTTTATGTGCTTGCGAGTCTTTCACTTTATTTTTCCTAGTTTCTGCAAAGACTTTCCAAATTAAAGGGGGGGGGGGAGCATTTTTGAAAGTTTTTGATTTTTTAGAAAGGAAAACTTTTGTCTTTTTTGAAAATAAGCTAGCTTATTGGTTGTTTTTTTTAAATTTATGTGTTAATATTTTATCGCTTGAAAAGTACTTTTTAGTAACGAAATGTACGATTTCCTGATTGACATTGTACCACGAGAAATTCCAAAGAAATTATCTCAATCAGGCGGTGCTGTAAGTCATGTTCTTTGTTTTGTTTTCCAATACACGTGCACCATCAATATTTAACAATGCTGCGGTTATCACAGGTTTTCAGAGCCTTCAAATTTTAATACGTCTACGATCCCTTGATGATAAAACGACCGCTGATTAAAGCCTTTTTTTACAAATCTCCGAAATTTAAGGCCTTTCTATTTTCCGGGTCATGTCGTGGGCCTCAGCTAGTTTGCGTTTGTCTTAATTTATCTAGGAATATCAAATTTGTGCGGTTTTCTGCTTATACAAAAAGATAAAAGTTCATATTTTTACAGAAACACAAACAACAAATGCAAATGCAAGATCAACAAGTACAAACAGTCATTACCGATACAAGCGGCCTCCTCACCACAGATCCAGGTGTTCAATATGTTTTGCAGGTAGCTTTGTTCTTCCTAATTTTGCTAAGCTTTAATGCGTTATCCAAAGATTAAGAGCTGTGCAGCTGAACAGACGCAGACGTGCTAAAATAGAAGGGGGAGAAGGTGTCATGAGGGCCCAACCAAGAAGTGATCATTCCAAATAGGAACGTCAACGTTGTGGTGGACGAGGCAAATTTATGCTAAAGTAAATTTATGCTTGATTTTTAATAAAAGTGCTTGAGAAAAATGCCTTAAACTAACGTTATTCTGCTGCCAAATGTCAGTAAATTTTTGAATGGTTTAATGGTTCCCAGCATAATTTCATCAGTTAAAAATTATTGTTTGAAGTTTTCTAATTACCTTCGATAGGTATTTGCTGCTTGTGGATTTCTGTTCGGGATGCCTTAATTTACATATCTGGCAATAACAAAAATCCAATTCAAATTATCTGACGATCAGTTAGCGCTGCTTTTGTGCACAAGAAGCGTGTGGAATTCACTGATTCCTATCCTTTTTCGAGGAAAATGTCTAAGTGAATGACTCTAGGTTTCTTAACTGCGGAGATTTTTCATGTATCATAGTGAAGGAAAAGAACGTTTTTTCTAGAAAAAAAGGCAGCCATTAAAAAAAAATTATGAGAATACCGGTCAACTCTAATGGCTTTTTGGCTTTTTTCTTTAAATCATGTGTATTTGAGACTTCTTTAAATATGAACACATCTTAACTGGCCTTTTACCGCATTTCCTTAGCTCCTCAGTCTTTCTCTTCGTTCTTCTTCCCCTTTTCTCCTTTCCAAAAAATTACTTTCTTCCAATTGTAGTTATAAATGCAATTTGGACAATTTACCTGATGTTATTTCTCTTTTCGGCAGCGACATCTTTGCCAATGAATATTTATAGTACATAGCTTTTGTTGATCCATTCAGCACTAGTTGTTAATTGCATTAATTTATGATCACCGCAAACTTTGCTTAGGTGGGATCGGGCGATGGAACGCTGGCAACAGGCTCAGTGGTGCAAGCCACGCAAATTGGGCAACCCATTCAGCTGCCGATCACACAGGATAGTCAACCGATCCAGCTGATCACATTGAGTTTACCGACCGATGGTATACAGGAGTTCCAGCTTCAGCTACCTCAGCCAGAATAACGGCTATTGATATAGTTTTGCAGATTCCCGAAATTTTTACTTGTATATTTTGTACATTGGTTGTGGAACGACAAAATTTCGTGAACGAAAATAAAATGTGAAATCAGCTATTCCGATGTGTTTGACATTAGTAATCATTGGCCGGTGCGTTTTTGTTGCTGAACTGTATTTGAAGCCAGCTTTATAAGGAGGTTACTTGAAGCAGAGACCAGCAGCATCGATTTGTTCTGCTTCAACAACGATAACAGGCCGTTAAATCACACCAGACAGCGCCCTTATAAGATCCTAAAAGATCGTATTTTTGTAGATATTAAACAGCACTGCCGCCGAAGCAACATAGATAACTTAGGTAGCAACTCCTTACTTCCAAACACAGTTACAATTGCAATATGAAATTTTAAATTAACACAAGAAACATGGATGATTTTAAGTTTGTTTAAGTTCCGACGATGATCCGTTTAGACCAAATTTTGACTAATCTTATTTAGGAATCCATGCTATTTGTTTTGGTCTTAAAATGAGTTATGGATAGGAGCCTACTTCTTAAATATTGACATTCATACAACGGATTTAATGTACAGTTGTTTCGGAAACCATTTGATTTGAATGTGGATAGTTGTTTTTTTCTCGAATAATTACTTGTTTTGCATTTATTTGATTCGTTTCTTCTTGACATTCCACGTTCTGAATAGACTGATTCGCAATAAAACATGATCTTTGTAGCTTAATTCTATTGCATTTGTCCCAAGCTTTTTTTATATTTTAACCGTCAATCCACCAATATCAGCAGAGAAGTTGACTTTGCAAGATATTGCAGAATGAGCTCTGATATTTTTGTATTTTCTACTTTCTTTTTTTGCTCTAATATTTTTGTATTTTTTTTTTTTGCACTTTATCATGTTGTTTGTTAATGTACATTGTTGTATTTTTTCCAGCAAATGTATGACTCAAATTGTTTGCTTGAATGAAAGAAAATTGCTTGTCGATAGTCGATTGCGATACCAGTGAGTCTTGTAATGTTTCCCTCGTCAGCATGCTTTTCGTCTAAAAACGTGTAACAAAGTTAGTGTTCACTGAAATGAACCATTTTCAAAGATTGGTCTTCTGAAGATTAAGACTCCTGAGTAGTTGGTAACATAGGAATACATGAATTGATGGTCTTGTCAGTACTGGCCGTTTTGGTGGAGAAAAAAACTGAAAATCTCGTAAAACAGATAAGTAGAGGTGGGGAGGGATAGCCATTTCAGAAAATGCTCGAATTATGTAGTGAAAACTGTAAAAATGACTGTAAGTTGGGCTGTATAATTAGAATTCCGAAATTATGTGTATATATGAATATGTGTGATATATTAAAAGTATGCTGCAGTAGCTGGTATCTTTGAATGCGTCGTGTAATCGCACTAAGTTCAACACGAGATTGTTGTTGAAAAACGCCGCATCAGTGCTTTACCGAATTAGTAAAGCGAATTCAGTAAAGGAATACTGGGTGAAATGCATCAAATCTCACTTCGGTCAATTATAGAAATAAATTTTTTATTAAACAGTAAATTTATAAAAAACGATAGGTTTCACTTGAGCGGAGAATTTCCAGTTTCTTTTGTCCGGTTATAGAAAAAATAAAAATTTCATGAAAGAACTATTCTTACATAGGAGGACTAATTCTTTGTTGAGATTTTTAATAACACTAATTTCTGTCTAAGCAGGGATGATAAGACCAGCGATTCTGAAAGTTCGTTTGATTTATAACCAAAGCAGAGCTGTACAACGTCATCGGTGCGATTATGCGTTTTTGCGCTAGACTTGAAGCAGACAGGTCGTTAGCAGCATAAGTGGTTGCTGCTTTGTAATTTAACAAGTGGCTGAGAGAGAAAATGCTCAAATTGACTAAATTCGAATCGGAAAAACCATGAAATTTCATCAGAATTACGTTAAATACAAACAAATTACCATAAACGATTCAAAAAGCAAAAGTATGACCCTATTAATTAGCTGGTTTCGAATTTTTTACAGAGCCTCCCTCCGGTCGCCATTTGTCCGATGGCGCAAAGCCGATCTCTCAAGGATGTGGCCTCTATAGCGAGGATATTTGCAACAACAAAATCAATCCTTCTGGAATCCAAGGTCGGACTGGCACCATTACTACTGGGTAGATTAGCCCTGTGGGCACATGCACACAGTTGGTGATCAATTTGAGCAGCGTCGAGCAGGCGCTACTCCGTCACAGAACAGCTCCAGTGAGCGAGTCTTCATTGTACGTTATCTCGATCAGCACAATCCGCGCGTCCAATGAACTCCGACCCACTTGATCCGAAGGGAAATCTTCCTCATCGATACAGTGCTAATAGGCCGTCTACCTCACATCCAGAACCTCCTAGATCATCCACTCCACGGGCAAACCTCGCACGTCCGGTCACTCCAAAGTCCAGCTCACGGAAGAACGTCCCACATCCGCCTACTCCAAAGTCCAGCGCACGGAAGTACGCCCCAAATCCTGCTACACCAAAGCCTACTCCGCATGAGAGTGCTAGCAGTGACAGTTCGTCGCGTGTACCTACTAGGCGATGGATTTGTTATAGCCCATCTTTCTCGCCTTGTTCATCGCCCATTTCCCAAGAGAGCTCACCAGTCAATGTTATTTTGCATCCTCCAACTTTTTCGAAGGCAAGCCATCCTCAGCCGACTGTATCATCCGAAAAACGCCCCGGTGACCTGTCTTGTGAACAGCCAAAAAGTACCAGCCAATTTTCTGTGTGGAGAAATCTCCGAGGCCCATCCTCATCACGTGCTAGTCTTCCTCTACCAGTATTTGCACCATCTCCATCCACTTCGCGCGCGTGTTATCCGAGTCCACTTGCTTCACGAGAAGAATGTCCTACAAGCGAACAGTCCTATGCAAGCGAACATTCCTCAGTTACGATCAATCAGGAGGTAAATCATTCCTGTTTTTGCACTGCTAAAATATTTACACGTAAAATGTAGCGATATGATTTTGAACATTTCGTCAAAACTCTAACTTCTAGAAACTGAATCCGCCATCAGCTTACTTTTAAGCAGCTCTAGAAACTGGGCGCCATCAACAACCATGCCCGCACCTGTTTGTTTTGGTACATGTTGCTCCCGGACACCTTCCGAACGTCTTTGTCTCTCATAAAAAACGAATACGGAAGAGGTTTTGATTTTGATATAAATACGGAGGAGGTTTTGGCTTCGTCAGATACTGAATGATACACCAGAGTTGTTAGATTTTACGATTTGTGATGTTACGGTGCGTTCGAACTTAATTTTGCATGTTCTGCAAATGAATCATAACGAGTCGGAGCTCTGTCTATGTTCAAATATCTGGTTTTTCCACAAAAAGTTTAAAAGTTGTAAGCTGTTAGCCTTGCACACAAATTAGCTCACATCCTCGTCATCTCCTTCTTTTTTGGACTTGTGAACTCCGATTCAAATTTGTGAGTGAAGAACCGGAAAAAATACAAATTGTCAAATCCGTTTTGTTCATTTTCAAAAAATCTGGCTAGACAAAACACAATCAAGATCTTAGAGCTTTAGTTGCATGTCAAAATTTTGGCTAATTTTTACGGCTTGAAATACTGAGAAGAGAACAAAGTGGAAGTTTCCAAGATTCTGCTTGGAATCAAAAAACAAATTTCATCTCTTCCCATATTGTACTGTAGGAAACTAGATTCAAATTTCAGATGTATTTATGATTTCGGAACGTATGGAACTAAGAATTTTTCATAATTGTGAGGTCGAGTTGTTCAGGAGGACGTACTCACACGCACAAACGCATGCGCACTTTGGAATGCACAAAACAGCTAGAGTGCGACTTTTTTTTTTTGTTTGTACAAAAATGCCCGTAAAAATTTTATATTTTTAGCAGCAGCAACAGCAGCAACAGACAGAAAAGCGACGTCGAACTCCGCTGAGCGAAACGACTTGGGAAGATTACAGCTCCGTGCAGGTAATCCTATAGAAGATTTTAAGAAGTGGCGCTGCACTTGTTCTGGCCTCGCTACTGGGAAAGCTTCTTCCTTACGTAGCTTGTTCTTCTTTAAGACATCACTAATTTCCTTTCAGGCCGATTCACAGGACGGAGCGTGGACAGTAGGATCGGTGGAGTGCGAAAGTCAAGGATCTCATTTGGTTGCCAAAAAGAAGGGATATCTCACTCAGTCAGCTGTTCGCCCCGCTAAACCTGTGAGACTGCCAGTTCGTCGACGAACCCGATCCCACTGAGTGGTCACTTGCTATTGTTTCTGGCTATCTCGGACTTTATTTCTTTTCTTAATCGGTTTGTTTGCTTACATTTATCTGTGGTAATTCCGGAAGACACCGAGTTCACGCCTCAAAAGTGTTCAGTAAACTTCCCTACCGTATCTGCCTGTTGCATAATTCGTCTCAATGTGCAATCTCACGACTCTGCGTAGGGCAGCCAATCGCATCTCCCTGTGTGCAGTGACGAGTGACCGTAACCCTGTAACTTATCTTGTAACGTCACAAAACGCGAGGAAACAACTCATCTTTTTTGACAAATTAGTCCAAACGCAGAATTTTTCGAAAAATGGCTGCTCCGCACGAAGTACAGGAACCAGTCAACTGTTATTTTCAAGTTCCAGAATTTCGCTGGTAGCTGGTCCTCGGAGTACATCAAATTCGTTGTAAAATACTGCTCATTTTTGCTTCAGCTGTGCAGATTTTCATTCTGTTAACAAATTTGCCGTCACACAAAGACAAATTTAACTTTGTCTCTATTTGAAATTCATCCCTTCCTTTGATCATATATGTATTCTTGATTTTTTGCCTGTTTTGATTGACTTTTCAGTGATTTGAATTGTAGCTACAATGTGATTGATACGATATTTCTTGATGTCCTTCAACCTATTCCATCTGAAAAATACACAATTCCTCATTTTTCCGACTGAAAGAAATGAGTTATTTACAGGAGCATCAAATACGTATGGGGTTTTTTTGCTTGCTTTTCAAATGACAGTACCCTCTAATCCACTTCTCCATCGCTAACGATCAGTTGCATTTCAGAATAAGGGAGAATTACATTTGGAACTATTCTCCCCGGGAATTCCTGGGGTGATGTTCCGAGCGCTTTTTTGATTCTATACTCGAAATGCTCTCGCACTTGCAGAGTTATGTTTATTCTATTTTTTACAGACTACTTCCGTATAAAAATGAATTGCTTTGTTTTTCCGCTGAGTTACACAGCAAGTTTATGAAAGATATTGGCCGTTTTAACGGTGAACAAAACAGAACTCAACATAACTGAGCTAATCAGCAATCAATAAGGCAAGCAAAGGGGAGAAAAAAAGAACCATTCTCAACAAATTCTCAAATTTTACAATCATAAAGTAAACAGTACGGACAAAACGGAACAGCCACTAGTACATGTGGAGTGTCCCAGAGAATCATGCATGTGGGAACCGAATTTTGAAACCTAGGCGTGGGATGCTTGGGCAAATGCCAGAGGACCGGATAAGGCGTGGAATTACTTCGTTGATGAAATGTGTCGCAACATGGTGCTTTATAAAACATACAATAAAAGACAATAAAGCGATTTCAGGAAAAAGTGACCAGTAACAGTACAAGGAAAATCAAATTCATCCCGTTACAGAAATAAATTCTTAAGCGACGGCCAAACAAACAAAACGAACGAAATACTCTTCAAAAGAAATAAAGTGACAAATAAAAATTATTAAAATTAAAAAAAAAACAATATACAGTGTCAAAAAAAGACAAAAATAAACCAATAAAATTGCGGACGGCATTGCATAAGCATCAGCAGCACCTCATTGGACGTGCCCGCAAAATACTTCAAATGAAAAAAAAAAAAAAATTATGCACGCATAACACATAGTACACAGGGGAACGAACGAAGTGAACATGTAATTACACAGGCCAATACCTTTCACAGAACAACCCAATATTACTGATCCAAGTCTTTGACAACTGGCGGTGGTGGAGCCCGGAAACGAGGCAGTGTACTTTCGGGATGTTTTGCCGAAGCGGCAGATTCGTGCATGCTTTCCCCCCACTCATCATCTTCTTCCACTCGACAAAGATCGCCACCAATATCGCATGCTGCTCGTCCAGCTAAAAAAAAACCTTATAACTATCACCATAAGACATAGAAATAACCAAAAAAACAAAACAATGGTAAATCTTCAACCAGCCGAATTTAATGTGCCTAGACTCAATCCCTTATTTTTCAATAAAAAAAAAAGCACTTTTAAACTAATTTTACATATTGGCCAGAAACTACACCTTTTTGATAAATCCAAATCCACCAAACACAATTATAATAAGCCTTTTGCATTCTTTTTGTCTCTCCTTCTCTCTCAAAATACGCGAGTGATGCGGCACAGCCGTCCAGGATTAATATCAACCGACAAAAATGCAAAATTCGACTAAATCATATGCACTTTTGAATAAAAAAAAAAAACTAGCAATACGAAGAACCAGGCTGAAATGTTTACCTTGCATCCGCCCAAGATTGTTGGAGCTTGAGCATGACGAAGCTGTCAATGAAATCAGAGAACGTGGACGTCGAGTGCCCTCAAGGAATCCATATTCTCGTAGTCCAGCCAGCTGCAAACATCGCAATGAAAGCATAATCCCGCGGATATTAGGGGTAATACAAAATTTAAAAGTGTGGACAAATAGTTGTAACGAGGAATGATCATTTTTTTAGAACTAACTGCATTCAGTCGCAATGTGATCAAACAAACCGTAGCACGTGGAGGCAAATGTATGTAGGAAGAGGAATGCATCTCGATGCCCATATTTGACTTCTCACGGATGTTCTTTTCTCGACTTCGGATTGCTTGCTCCCATAGCATGTTTCGAATATCCTCGACCCAAGCATCGCGAATGCATGCAGTTTGCGCCTAAAAATTATTGAAAATTTTGCATTCCATTCATTATCCTGAAAAAAAAAAAACGAATTCCATCCAAATGCTCAAAATGCGAAACACATAAAAACCGGAACACATTTTTTCTCTTTTATAAAATTTTCATTTTTGCTAAGGGAAATCCCATACAAAGTTGACTAAAATTAAAAAGCGATCAGTTATTACCTCCATTATGTATGTGAATGAATTCTTTTGCTTTCGAAACCACAATTCAAATTTGACTCTCGAATCCTTCACCATTTCAGTTAAGCCGCAATCAGTCATCTGGAAAAAAGCAGCTTTTTTTTTCAATGTTTCATAGTTATTCCTCACGTCTTGTGCTATTACTTCAAAAAAAGTACTGTAAAGAAAATTATTAATGCTCCATAAGTAAAAATACCATGACTCAACATAAAATGATTTTAAAAAAAAAGACCATAAACATAACAAGACCTTTCGATTAGTAGGGAAATTCTGAATTACCATTGCCTAATGTTCTTACCCCAAGAGAGCCATCTTTCACTATCCTGCTAAGTTAACCAGATGCCCTAATCGGATGCTGTCAGACGGTTGATCCTTTTCATTCAGGTACCATTAACTAATGCACTTTGTCTAACAGTAATAAGCAGCCTGGGCAAAATCGTCTCCTTCCTTGCTTCCCCTCAGATCCTCAATTCAATTCAAGGATTACAGCCATTCTGTATTATCTACCGTTCAGACTGGCCATTTACTTCAGAAATTATGGTTCGGTCTACCAAGGGCCACAAATTATCTATCAGTTTAACCCACTCCGGTCACTCCATTTTGTCCACCCACTCTAATGGCAGTTACTTATCATTCGGCCTTCTAATGGCAGTTACTTATCATTGCAATTTTTCTCATAGACATGGCGATATCTCTGAATACCAGCCGTAACTTTAATCTCCTATGATAAATTGAGAATATTACCAGATTGAGAGAATCAACATCCACTTCCGTTTAACATAGACTGAAAGAACTGGTTAACATACCTGAATACTACTTTTATACTTTAGTTCATCAAAACTGCTTCCTCGCCAGGATCGCGATAATTTCGGCTTTGCAAGCACAACACAGTTCTCGAATAGAAACACATTTCGAACACGTTTTTTGGACTGCAGGCCACGTTTTTCCGTAACGTACATTGTGTCGTGCCGCAGCAAACTACCCTGTTCTCGAAGGTTCAAGTCGCAACCAGTTATTCGTTCCATAGCCAGCAAATCGGCTCCACGACGAACCTGATGCCCCACTATCGCTGCCACTTTTCCCAGCATTTCCAAAACATCCTATAAAATTACACTGTGCACGCTGAAATCAAACAGTGTAAAAAATGTATAACAGACTGAAGGCCTAAATCTGTGATTTCAGTTCTTGTGTTTCCACCTAAAGCTGTCAAAAATAAACGACAATTACCGTTTTATTCGGTGGAGCGGCATTAAGAAGCTGTTGCAGTGCGAGAGCATATTTTCCTATCCTTTCGATCGGTTTGATAAGCAAATGCGATAGATCAGCGAGACTCTGCAAAACACATCATAAAAACATAATGCTACGAGCTGATTCGACAGTGGTTTGAGCAACGAATTCAAAATATTTAAAGTTATTTTTTGCAGAGCCGTAAATCCATTGCTGCGCTCTTCGCCAACGAAGTCGATGCATCATTTCGATCAATTTCAAATCCAAATCTGTCAAATTCACGGGATGAATCGATTTGAAAATATTCGAACTTGGATTTGAAAATGATCGAAACGTACACTATTAAAAAAAACAAATCTTCGCTACCCGACTACATTGCTTTCAAAAACCCATGACAGAAACAAAAAAAAGGTTGAAAAAATTACTGAATGGAAACTGGTTGTATCAATTTCTCAATTTTACCTGCACAGAACTGAAAAATTTTTGTCCAGCTTCACGCATAAGTTGGTCCGATTTTGGCTTATTTTTAGCATATAAGGCGTACAATTCAAAAGAACTGAGATTATCCAAAAACAACTGCGCAACTGTCATCGAAATCGGTTCATCTTCGGAGCGGAACCTGCAAATGCCCATAGCTTTTCAACTTTTCAGTATCATAAAAGTACTGCATATCAATGAGGGCAAGCAACCCGGGAGCCGAAGCGCCTGATAGAGCTGTGCCTAGCGTGTGGAAGCGTTTGAGTAACATCACAAACATGCCATCGTTATCGTTATCGTCAGAATTTTTATTACCATCGTTAGAATTTTTACTGCCAGTAGCATTTTTTATTATTGCCATTGTTATCGTCAGAATATCAGAAGCGCTCAGGCAACAATGGGATTACCATTGTTGCCCCGATGCTTCTGACATTCTAATGATAAAAGCGGCAATAATAAAAATCTTTTTGATGCAGAATAATCTATTTTTAAATAAGGCAATTTTCATAATTTAACAAATTTGTGAAGCTCTTAACATATTGATAAAAATGTCTTCAAAAATTATATAAAATTATTACCTTAGTCGCGAGATGAGCTGAGGCAAAAAGGAATGTGCGTGGAATTGAAAGAGTTTTTCAATATTGCCAAAGATGCACGACTTTTTACCACGCAATGCCGTCGGAATGTCAATTCGGGCCATTTCGGGCAAAAAATCCTGAAAAATCCGCGCTGTTTACGTCATAATCCCAAAGTTTAGGCAGCAGTGTTCGACATAAGAATTATTTTGAACATTAAATAAAAGTGAGAATAGCATTTACGTGAATTTCTGAAGAAAACAAAAAACCCCCACTAAGCTAAATTAGAAATAAGGCATAAAATCGGGGAAAAGAGGAAAAAAAACTACTAAAGACTTATAAAACTTACATATATCTAAAACTGTCTTCGAAATTTGCTTAAACTATCCATTCCTGTTTGAAACCTATATGTTAGTCAAAAAAATGCCAAAACTATGAATTTCATCCTGTTTTTTCATGTTTATTAAAAATATATGAATAGGAATGAACCTGGACAACAAGCCTCAGCGCACCAACATAATCGATTTCGGAATCGAGCAAATCGCGCACAACAGTACATTCAATCCTAAAATTTGCATCACTTGTCTTCGCCGGACTCAGCCAGTCCCGGATCATGTCAATTTGCTCGGAACGCATCGAGAAATCCAATGCTGAGAATGCTGCAACGGTAAAACCATCATCACACAAATGAATTAGAAAATTAAGTTGGAGCGAAAGCAAAAACAAATCAGTGAATCACACAGTATTTTCAAAAATTCCTTAAATTTTATTATTTTCCACCACACAGAAGAATTGAAACTAACAAATATGCGGTTACAGACACTTTAGGATAAGTTCGATATAACGAAAATTTGTCCCTGAGTGCCCTCCTCTACCCCAAACCAAATTACCTACCCCTCACCCTAAAACACAGCCCCATACTACAATAGTGGAACAACTATTTATTCATAGCGTGGATCTCTATCTACACAGTCGATAGTCTTTTCAACTGAGAATGCTGAATTGTTTAACGAGCAACGAACAAAAACGGGATGTTTTTGATATTAGCTTCAAAGAAAATGATTTTACCAAAACGCGGCATTTTAAGACAAACTGGATACAATTTACCTGATCCAAGAGAGGACTGGGGTGATTCAGATATGCTGCAACAATCATCATCGAGAAACTGGAATGCACTAAGAGCCGAGCGGCAATCCTGAAAGTCCCAGAAAATCGGCTGATGCAAAAAAAAAATGCAAAAAAGGCAGGAAGAAACGAAAAGAAAACACACAGGCAGTTCGATTTACTTCAAAGATTAGCTTTTTTTTGCAATAACAATGTTTAAAACAACGAAAACTAACAAAACCCACAAAAAGCTACCTGCTCCATGAAATCAGTGCTAGAAGTCCTCATCAGTGGTCGTCTTGACTTTTGCGAAACAATAAATCGAGCAGAACCTGGACGAGCAGCTCCATTTATAAGAAATGGATTTGGGAGGCGCAGCGGCACTGTACTAACCGATCGCCGTTGATCAAGCCGTTTGTGCAGTGTGTTCGACGACATCGACGTTATTACCTCAAACAAAACAAAACAGTGAAATTACTATTTAGGTTTAAACAGGAAATCTCAAGAAAAAGAAAACGAGGAGAAGGGTAGTTTGAAAATATTTGTAATTGGTAAGAAATGTTTCGGTCCATTAAGTCGTATACAAATCATTAAAGCACAATAATATAAAGATCACTTAGACAATCGCTTAAGTTCACGTTGCTGAGATGCTCCTACATGCCAGCTATATATTTATAGTTGGTACTTACCGCCTATTCAATGTATATTCACTTGTTCACGGCAATTGTCCTGACAGCTTTATATGTGAAAAAATACACTGAACTGCAGCAGTACCTTATTGGTCATGTTAAGCGTTACAGGAGCAGCTCCGATCACCGATTCCTCGATGATTTCTAACGGTTCTGCATGCACTGATGGCGCCCATGAGTTTCTGCGCCATCGAATTTCTTCCATTTCTGCTGGTTCCTGAAATGCGTCTTTTGGCTAGAGCCTGAGATTGGAAAATTGCTGTATTTCAAAAATCACCCCGTTTTAATGACTACTGACCGATCTCCACAAACGAATGTCGCTCCTATTACTGTCCTTGAGTAGCTTTTGTCAAAAAAAAAAAATTCACCGTATTTGGGCCTTACATCTGTACTACCTTTTCTCAAAAACGTAAATTTGACCCCTCCATCCATTTTCAGAAATTATTGCATAATCGCATAAGCAGCGGTAAATCAACTTGAAAATTAGCTGCCGGAAAATCCACGCTGCAAATCGCTTAAACAGTCCCTACAAATGCATAATTTTTTAAGTAACACCACACAGCGCTGAGGTCATCTTGCCTTGTTCCGTTTTACTGTGAAGCTTTATTTTTCTCGTAAAACTTTAAAAACCGGAAACATATCTGAAAAACAAACGAACCATTTGCGGTTGCTGGTGTTGCTGCTTGCTGCTGGAAGCTGATTTAGAGATTGGAATTTCATACTGCGTAGGCGCAGGACTTGATGGTTGACGTGAATCTTCTACGTTGTCCA